>PISX010002160.1:0-158150 GCA_004024625.1 Mellivora capensis | reverse complement strand
CCTCAAGCTGACCTCTCAAGCTTTGGGCCCGGAAACCACCGTCCTGTAGGAGGCACAGGGGAGACACAGCACAAGACACTCACACACTCAGCCATGGACCACGGGGACAAGGGAGTCTAGGGAAGGGGCAGAGCCCCATGGCTGAGGGTCCTTCAGAGAGGAACAAGCCTGGTTCTTTTTTTCTTTTTTTTTTAAGACTTTATTTATTTATTAGAGAGAAAGAGTGAAAGAGAGAGACGGTGAGAAGGGAGGATCAGAGGGAGCAGCAGACCCCCGGCTGAGCAGAGAACCCGATGCGGGACTCGATCCTGGGACTCCAGGATCACGACCTGAGCCAAAGGCAGTTGCTTAACCAACTGAACCACCCACCCAGAGGTCCCAACAAGCCTGGTTCTTACCAGAATGTTCCTCCCTTCTGGGGTCAACAGCACTGACCCATCTGCCTTCTAAGTGACCTTAGCGGCCCTAGCAGCCCCAGCTACCTCTCCAGGCTCAGGCCTTACCACTGCACCACTGCCCATTCCAGGCTCTACTGGCTTCCCCGCTTGTCCTTCCCCCCATCTCCACCTGCCTTGGACCCCTGCTGTCTTGTCTCACCAAGTGGGGGCCCCTGCCCTCTGGACCGGCCCTTCCACCGCAAGGGGCTCCTGGCTGTCCGGCTGAGCCATGGCTCACGGCGCATGCTCAACAAACCCACGTGCCAAGTGTCACAACAGCACAAGGTCTGAGTCAGGGCCAGCCCCGTCCTCCCGGCGGCACGAGAGCCCCTCCCCACGTCTCAGTCTGATACCCCCTTGCCAGCATCCCTGCCTGACTCTCTGTTCCTTCCTGGGCAGTGAAGGCAGGGGCTGTTGGCCTCAGTTTCCCCCACAGTTTTGTGAACCCAAACACCAAATCCCATCATGATTTAAGCCCACCGGGAGCTGCCCCTCGCTCAGGGATGGGGCCCAGAGGCTGCCAGCACGCAGTCCTGCTTCTCAGGGGAGGTTGAGTCAGGAGAGACACAGGCACCGGGCAAGCCCGCTGGGTGTATGCTGGCCTGCGGGGCAGGGGGCTCTGCCGGCCACTTCAGGCTAGCATGTGGTCAGGGACTGGCTCCAGAGCTGAGACCAGAGGTGGGAGGCTGCTGTCACCCAGTGGGTGGCTCCAGGGGCCATGAGCAGAGATGGCTGCACCCCAGCATGGGCCCTGGAGAGCCAGGAACACCATGGTGTGGCTTTGGTGTCACTGGACCCACTACCAGACTCTAGGTTGGGTGAGTGCAAGGGTGAGGCGGGGATGGCAAATGTCCCTCAAGAATTAAATTCGATTTGCACTAAAGTCACACCTAGTTTATGATCCTGAATTAGCCTCCTGAAGGGGGCCAGGAAGCCAGCCCAGAGGTGCTGAGAGTCAATGAGAGGGGAAGGTCCCCAGGCGTGAAGCAGGCTTTGGGGAAGCGGCAGAACGTGAGCCAGCTGGCAGGTGCCTGTGGCCCTCCCACCCAGTCAGGTTGTTCCCCTCGTGTGTGAGACCCCCTGACCCTGGTGAGAACCCCTGCAATGGGGACTGGCCCACCGGGAAGAGATGAAGGAGGTGGAGAAGGAGCGCCCCTCTGGGGGCCCAAGCCAAGTCCTGGTCAGGAAGTCTACAGCCCCAGCCCTCACCCAGCCCTGCGAAGGGTCCTATCCAGGGACTGCCAGGCCCTCCCCTCCCAAGGCCTTGACTTCCTGTCTGTTGAGTGAGAAGTCAGGGTGGGGCCAGGAATTCTGGAGGGATCCTTGAGGGGGTTTGAAGACGGAGAGGGCCCGGTGGAAAAGGTTAGGAGAGCTTCCGTGTGCCTTCTCCCGGAAGCCCCTGCAGACTTCTCAACACCTGCCCGGTCACCCAGCCAGGGCCTAGAGTACAGAGGGAGGCGGGGCTTGGGGCCTGTGAGAAGGGACTGAGGGGCTGGGGGAGGGCTGATCTCCACCACAGAGAAGGACGTCGTCCTCCTGATCTGCAGACCATGTGTGGCAAGGCCCCACACGCTTCAGGGTTGCCCCAAATAGGGGGCCACTCTTGACAACTGCCCGTTCAAATAAGCCTCCCTCTGTGCCCCTGCTGCCCTCCCGCTCCTGCCCTCTCTTGCAGCCTGGGCCTGGCCGGCAGCTGGGTGCAGGAAGGCTGAAGCTGGAGGCCGGGGTGGGAGTTCCAGGGCCCCCGAACTGTGGGGAGGGGACACCTGCTCTGAAGTCCGGAAGGGCAGCTGGGCTCCACGCACGCACACGCACACGCACACGGTAGCTTCTGGCTGCAGCCCAGGGCCCACCGCTGGGGGCGAGGGTATGCTGCTGGAGGCCCGCAGACCAGAGGCCCCAGTCTGTCCTGGATGAGAGTGGGACAGGCTCCATCCCCAAGGGGAGGAGGCAGAGGAGAGGGACACTGCAGAGGCTGGACCTACCGGGCCAGGGTCCACACAGCCTCCGAAGGGCTGGAGAGGTTGAGACAGGGCGGACCACCTGCAGTCCTGGAAAGGCGAAGGAGCCTCGTGCTGGGACGGGAGAGAGGCCTCCTTTAGGGCAGGAGAGGTGGCGGGATAAGCCCTGCTCCGGGACCTGGTAGGAGGGTCATTTAATCACTCCAATCCCAGGCCAGGCCGCCCCAGCTTGGACTGATGCCGTGGGGCCACCTCCGACCAGGGCGGGCGGAAGAGAGTCGGTCCGGGACCCGGCCTCGCGGAGGCGGGAGGCGGGAGGTCTTGCCGGAGCTGGGCGGGGCCGGGGTGGGGGCGGGGCCTGACCGAGCTGTGGGCGGGGGCCGGGCCGGGGCGGGGCCTGGTCGGGCGGGGGTTGGGGCCTGGCCGGGAGGGGGCGGGGCCTGGCCGGAGCCGCGGGTGCCCCCGCCCTCCGCGACGCGAGCGCGGCGCCGCGATCCAAGCCGGCGCGTCCGCGCGTGCGCACCCCGCGCGCGCTTCGGTCGCGGAGCGGCTCTCGGCGGTGTGTTGTGCAAATGGGCTCCGTGGCCTAGTGTCCCCGTCCCCGCCACCTGTGGTCGCGCGCCGAGGCCCGCGAGGGGTCGCCGCCGAGGTGAGGCCCCTGGCGGCGCGTGAGTGGGGTCGTGCGGCCCGAGGGGGCGGGGGCGGCGGCCCTGGGCGCCGCGGCTGGCGGGACCCACCGACGGGCGGACGGAAGGCCGGACGGCCGGGGGCGCGGGGTGGGGGCGGCCGCGCGGGCCGGACCGGCGCTTCCCGGAGCCCCAGGCCCGCGGCCCCGCGCACAAAGCGCCTTTGTTGCGGCCGGTGCGGGCCGGTTGGCGCCGCCCGGGACCCGCGCCGCCGCCGGGGCTGGCGCTCCGGGAGCCGCCCCCGCGGGTCCATCTGGCCCGGGGCCCTGACCCCGGCGTCTGGATGGGGGCGGGTCGGCCCGAGGGGGGAACGCCCTTCCCGAGGGGCGGCGGGTGACCGGAGGGGCGCCCCGACCCCTGCGTGCGCAGGTTTCCACCAGCCCACAGGCGACGGCATGGCAGCCATCCCCTCCAGCGGCTCGCTCGTGGCCACCCACGACTATTACCGGCGTGAGTAAGCCCCTCGCCCTCTGCCCTACAGGCCTCCTCTGGGAGCGGGGAGGGCTGCTAGGGACCTGAGGCTCTGCCTGGGTGCTGCCAGCCTAGCCGGCGCTTGGTGGACAGGGCAGGGGTCGCGGTGCCCTGCGGAGCTGACCAGGGCCTCTCTCCTCCAGGCCGCCTGGGCTCCACGTCCAGTAACAGCTCCTGCGGAAGTGCGGAGTGCGCTGGGGAAGCCATCCCTCACCCCCCGGGTGAGTGCAGGTCCACTCCCGGTGGTGGCACCATCTGGGCGGGATCCCACCAGGAGTGAGCAGCAGCACCACGACCCCACTTTGTTCCTCTCAGGTCTCCCCAAGGCTGACCCGGGCCACTGGTGGGCAGGCTTCTTCTTCGGGAAGTCCAGTGTCCCGTTCATGGCTACAGTGTTGGAGTCCCCAGAACGGTGAGAATACCTTCCTGGGGGCCAGCACGGGAGATGGGGGCTGGTGGAAGTCGCCTCTGATCACAAGCTCTCCCCCAGCTCGGAGCCTCCCCAGGCCTCCAGCGGCACCATCACCTTCGACTCAGCTCTGGAAGCCGTGAGGAAGCAGCCTGGCGGCCGGTCTGGCAAAGCCAACGTGGTGCCACCATCCTGAGGGCGGAGGCCGGGCTTGGGGAGGTGCTGCGCTCATCAGAGCCCCTCCCCCCTTCCCGTAGACCAGGCTGGCTGCTGCGGGCAGAAGCAGTCGGGTTGTTTTATATCAAAATAGCAAAACACCAAAAAGGAAGACGAGAGAACCCCACTCTTCACTGTCCGGCCACACGCAAACCTTCCACACACCCTGGAACCATGGGCCTCGCACCAAGTGGGAAATAAACTCCAAGCAGCCAGTAGCCCTGATGGTTTGTGAGAGCTGCGTGCCCTGGGGGCCCTTCCCCACCTCACTTCCTGGCAGGGCGGGAAGTTGGTTTGGCCCAGGTTCCTGCAGGCCTGCGGACGGGGAGGGCTCCCCCAGAGCCTGGGAGAACAGGAGGAGAAGCCTCCAGGGCAGCCGCTGAGGTTCAGGTCCTCAGACTTGGCCCCTGCCACTGGGTTCAGGAGCCCCCAGCGAGAGGGACCTAGTGCTCCCCCCCACTCTTGACACCAGGGAGGGCAGTGAGGGAGCAGAACCAAGGCTGTCCCAGCTGGTGTGGAGCAGCTCACTGGGCCATGCTATCTCCAGGTGTCTTCCTAGAACGGTTCTGCCTCTTCCAGCCCGTTGTAGGACAAATTCTGGTCAGGGCCCCCCCCGCTCCCGGCCCCGGACACAGGGATCGGAAATTAACACCAAGTGGTAAGGGGTGTGGGGGCGTTCCAGAGGGGCCTTCTCACCACAGGTAACCCAGCTCTGGACAGACCAACCAGGGATCTGGGGAGGCTGTGGTTGTGCCATTCTCCACCCACCTCCTCGGGCAGGCATGCTTGGCGGGCTGACAGTGTCCACACTCACTTCGTGGCCAGCAGGGCTTGGCCCAGGTCTGGTGCTTAGGAGAAGGGGGCTTAGTATGAGGTCAGGGGAGCCTGGCTCCCCTCCTGCCGGTCTTCCCCCGGGGCGTGCTGTAAACAGCTGTGCAGGTCCAGTCCGAGGCATCAGCGGAACTTGTGGGCCCTAGGGCTGCAGCCACCATCCTGTCTGCCCCTGTTGTGTCCAAGCAGGAGGATGAGTGGGGGAGGCCCACCTTCCCATCTCTCCAGATGGACCCAGAGTGTGGAGAGGTGTCCCAGAGACTAGCCTGAGCACTAGCCAGCCTCCCCAGTGTCTGGATGAGTCCCTCAGAGCTCGTGTGGGCAGTTGCTGATAGCCGTGGCCGCAGGCAGGAGACAGCAGTGCCCCACCGGCAAACAGCCCATCTTCATGGAGTGCTGGGAAGTCCGTGTTCCCCCCAAGTCAGGAGATTGGCATGGCCAGGTGGCATAGGGTGAGCCTAGCCAAAGCCCACATCCCTCCCATGCACCGCCTGGGGAGGTCCTGACTGAGCTGGTGGGTTTTAGTTCAGGACCAGCAACAGTGCCACTCCCTTTGGAAAGGAGGGTCGTGCGGCTTCTGGAGAGTTTGAGTTGGAGAAAAAAAGTGGCCGCCCTGGCACTTGGCAGGAGTCTTGGGAGCAGCCAGGACGATGGGCAACCTCAGCTCCCTAGCTGCAGAGGGCAGGCTCCCCTGCCCCAGGAGAGGGCAGGCCCCCCAGTGTCCAGCCCAGTTCTGGAGCTGTCAGCACCTTCAATGGGCCTGTCCTCCTGATGGGAGCTCCAGGACCGGACCATGCCCGTCTTCACGGGACCTGGCCTGGTGGCCTTCCGCGCCGGCAGCAGGGAGGCTGTCCCCCCCAGAGCGGGTTCTCGTACCTGCTGACACTGGAGAGCTTCTCCCGCAGGGCTTGGAAGCAGGACCGGTGCTCAGGGTCCCTCTGCCAGCACGAGAGCATTAGCTTGTGTGCGCGGACAGGCACTCCAGGGGGCAGGGCATGCGGTAGCCCGACTCCACCCTCAGGAAGGCCTCATGGTTGGACATGCCTGTGGTGGGACGGCCAGAGGGGCTGCAGGGGCTGGAAGCTGGTGTCCAGCGAGCCCCTTTTCGCCCATGGGACACCAGGCTGCCCTCTGCCCCCTCCCAGGAAACCCTGGGCTGAGCTCCTGCCTGCTGCCCCCCTGCACACAGATGCCCCCGGAAGGCCGGCTGTGCAGGTGCCAAGTCCAGGTGATGCCCCCTCCGCCCTGTCCACCGTCGGGGACGCTGCTGGGGGTCCAGTACCTGGGTAGGGCATCTGACCCCGACTGAAGATCTCATGGAGGAGAATCCCGAAGGACCAGACATCAGATTTGATGGAGTAAAGCCCTTGGGAGAGGGCCTCAGGGGTGGTCCACTTGTAGGAATGTTGTGGTCGTGGGGAAGGTAGATGTCCTCCTGCAAGCGGACATGCGCTGGGCGGGCCTCAGCAGCTGCCCACCCCCCCGCCCCAGCTCTGGCCACGCGTGGGGAGCTGGGGTTCATGGGGGGCCAGTGCAGCTCGGGCACCGATGACCATCATGGTGCCGCTAGAGCGGGTGCAGCTTTTCCTCCGATTCAGGGCAGGTCAGGACTGGAATGCACACGCTCTGGCCCCACATGGTGTCACAGTCCCGGGGGTGGGCCCATATGAGCTCGTGCTTGGTCTGTGACTGCCATGGTGGCCCCGTGGGCATGCTAGCTGCTTCACACAGCTGCCCCCAGCTCCCTGACACGCTCCAACAGCCCGGAGGAATCTCGCTCAGCCTTCCCAGCTGCCGCCAAGTGCTGAGGGAATTGCCTTTCCAGAAGCAACTGGACCATCTAGGACCAGCTCACGATGAGGAAGGAACTGCAGCGTCCGGACAGCCACCCGGGAGCAAAGGGCCCCGGACGCCTGCTCTCAGGGCCCCTGAGCAGAGGGCACCAGGAACAGCCGGAGAAGCCGGCGAGCCTGTGTGACCCCAGTCTGCTCCGGGAGCAAGCCAGGGACTTCGGGGATTTCAAGAACTTGGAAATAGCTCTGAGGGGGCATTTGAGGACTGTAAGAGATCCCCGTTAAGTGTCCAAATGTGATTGTGGCTGAGATACTGAGGTGTCCACACGGGGACTTGGGTCTAACCACGTGGAAGGAGTGGGGGCCTGCCCGGAGGGTCTGATGGGGACAGAGGGCTCAGGACATTCTGTCCGCTCCTGTCTTCTGTGTGCAGGGTGGGTGGGGGAGATGTCCCCTGAGCCCACCAGGTGAGCTGCGGAGAGGCTCCCCTGCCTCTGCCCCCATCACAGGCAAGGCCAGCCGCCCAAATCAGTGAGCGCACACCCACCTCCCCAGCCGCCCCTGCCCATGGGCGGCCTCCCTTTCCTCCTGCAGCCCCTGCGAGGGCGGACGCCTCCCTTCCAGCCGTGGAGCCCTCCGGGAAGCCTCCACTCCCCATTGCAGCACAGCTCTGGCCCCGGAACCCTGTATCCCGTCCTCCGGCCTCCCCGAGGCTGAAGGCAAGCAAGCCCCGGACACCCCAGCTCCAGGCACAGAGGATACCCTGCACCCCTGCCTCACACCCTGGGCCCTACCTGGATGAGTCTGGCTAGTCCAAAGCCACCCACTTTGCAGATGTTGTGGGCGCCCACAAGGATGTTCCTGGCGGCCAGGTCCCGGTGGACGTAGTTCTGTGACTGCAGGTAGCATGTGCCCTTGGCCTCCTGAGAGGCAATGTCCACCAGCTCCGAGACGGGCAGGGACTTCCCGTTGGAGTATGCGGGGCAGGGGGAGCGCGGTCAGAGGGGCTCTGCGTGCCACCGGGCTCAGGCGCCAGGCTGGGCCAGAGGGCAGCTGCCTGACGTCACACTGGACCAGGGGACTCGTCTCGGCCCTTCCAGGAGGTGGTGACGGGTCAGAGCCTGAGTGCGCTCCCTCCACCCCACGCCCCGTTTCCTTTCTGGGAACCCGCACTAAGGCCATAGGAACTCCTCGCAGCATTGTCTACAGAGCGGAAAACCTCAGAGCGGTTCCACCACTCGCAAAACGGCCACCGCTCGTGGACATGGTCGCAGGCCAGCGGGCGTGCCGTCCTGAAGGACATCTGATGGCGGGGACCCAGCGGCCGTGGTCAGACTTGCCGTGAGAAACGTTCCGTTCTGCGTTCCAAGCATCACCGGGTAAAAATTGCCCGGGCCCACACTTCGTGCCGTACACGCTTCTCATCCCAGGGCCGCTCTGACATGTAGAACCCCCGCGGACCGCAGCGGTCGCGTTTGGTTTGGGAGGTAAACGAACAGGTCCCGTGACTGGGGTCTGTGAGTCCATGAGATCCTCCGTGTGTGTGCAGAGCGTGTGTAGGAAGGGTATGCACGCGTGTATAAGTGCTCACACACGTCCAAACATGGTGGGAAGGGCCAGCGCCTTCCAAAGAGCAAAGAGCCAAGCTGGTGTGTTCTGGAAGCTGCGGCGGGGCAGGCCTCAGGGACCTGTGGCTGAAGGAATTAGGGCTGTTCTTGTCTTACTTGTACTTCTCTGTGTTTTCTCCAGTTCCTACAATGAACCAGTGGTGCGTTTCCACAAGATACTTTAAATCCTTTCTCAAGCAGGGCCGGTGGACAAAGGCACCAGAGCTCCCTGGTGGCCTGTGCCTGGTACGGGGCGATGTGGGTTTTCCCCCCTTGTGCAAGTTTCCCACGCCCTCCAAAAGCACGGGTCCCTTGGATCCCGGGAAAGGAGCCCCGAGTGCGGCCCAGCAGGCCAGCTCACCCCGCAGCAGCTTCTTCGTGGCCTGGATCTCCACCTGGAACGTGTGCTGGTGCAGGAGGTTGTCTTCGGGGCCAGGCGGCCTCGGTGGGCGCAGCCCCAGGCCCAGCCTCCCCCACCCGCCAGCACACAGTGGCTGCTCAGGACGTGTGGGTTCCTCCCCCCGCCCCCTGCTGGGGGCCACGGGAAGGGGACGCTGGGCCCACCACTGCTCTCATCACACACCAGACACCATGAGTGTGGCACCTGCCCAAGCCCGATGCGAGGCAGAGCACCCCCAAGTGTGTCCGTGTGAGCCCCGATTCCTGAAGGGAGGGTCCAGACCCCTAATGGGTTTAAAGGAGATTTGAGATGAATCTTCAAAATTTCTAGTGGTCTATTTCTTTTACTGGTTTTCCATTTACCTTAAGAATTTAAAATTCCCTTTTTAAATAAATGCATTTAGGTGAAAACCTAGACATTGAAAGGAAAATGCCGCCGGAAGCTGTTCTAGAGCCACACACAGTGCACCCCGGGCGGGCACGTAGCACACAGGACCCCCAGCCCCTGAGCAAGGCCAGGAGGGACTGCTGGGTCCCTGGAGGGGGCCCACTCACCTCGGGCAATCACCTTAATGGCCACTCGGACCCGGTCCTTCCAGACCCCTTCGAAGACCTCCCCAAAGTACCCAGAGCCCAGCTTCCTGCAGAGCGTGAATTCCTCCTGCGGTCTCTCCGTCTGCCCAGCGTGTGTGTGTGGGTGGGTGGGGGGCTCAGAATCGGGCTGCAGAGACAGGCGGGGGTGCGGGGCACCCAGCCCACCCTCCAGGAATTCCCCACTCTGACCCCACGACGGGCAGCCTCTGCTCTCTCCTCTGATGGAGGCAAACTCTTGCTGAGGTCCCAGGGTCCAGCACGCGGCCAGGCTTTCCCAGAGGCCGCCCCCGCCTCGGCCGCCCTCTGCCATATCCTGCAGAAGCCCTCACCACCCCTGCAGGGATGAGCCTCTGTGCGGCTTGAGGGTGTTGTTGATGCTGTGATGTCGACCGCTCAGGCAAACCTCCTGGCCGGAGGGACGCAGGACTGGGCAGGAGCATAGCAGACCCTTCCCTGTCCCAGGCACGAGCACAGCCCCTGAGGAAGTCCGGGCCCAGCCCAGGCCGCCTGCTCCCACACCCGCGTCTGTAGGACCACAGCGTCAGGACAGCAGAGTCCCTGCGGCCAGGTCTCCCCGAGGCCCCTTGAGCCAGCGAGCACCCCGGGACCCACACCCGCCCCATGTGACGGGGGGGGGCAGGGGGTGCAGCTCTACCTCCCGGCAGGGCACAGTCAGCTGCAGCCCCTGGGATGGGTTTGGGCTCCAGGCTTTGTGATGCTCCAGGAGCTCGGCCAGGCTGGGGAAGGACACGGCCAGACCCTGCAATGCCTCACAGCCTGCCTGTCCCGCACTGCAGGGGTGAGGGGGGAAGCCCGTGGGCCGGGGCGCTCAGACAGCTGCTCTGGAGCTGGCCGTCCTGCCCCGCAGCACAGCTCCCAGGGAAGCGGGACCCCGGGACAAGCCACCCCCTGGAGGGAAGGGCCTGGTGGGGGGGGTGCCAGGCAGCGGGAGGGGGCTGCGCCAGGGGCCAGGAGGTCAAGTGCAGGTAGGGCCACAGCCGGGAAAAGGTGCAGGAGGCCGTACCTGAGAGAGTGTAGTCGGCACCGGCTTCTTGGTGACCCTAGGAAGGCCCCCCACCCACTGCCCTCGGCCTGTAGGTGATGTTGTGCTTCCAAGCGGGAGATGGGCCCAAAGAACCACCTGGGGGCGGGGCCGGTCCTTAGCCTGTGCGGACCTTCAGCCCATGCCCTCTGACCCACGTCCTCTCACCCTGCATCCCAGCCCCCCTCACCTGACCGGCCACCTCCCCATGCCCCCAACCCTGACCCACAGCTGCCCTCTGATACGGTCCCTGGTCAGAGGCCACTTCATTGCCCATCAGAGACCCAGGAGGGGTACAGGCACCAGCCACCACCCTGCCCAGCGTGTTCCCCGAGTGTAGGGTCAGGCTACTCCTGACCCAGAAACACACCTCCCATCCCATGAGTGGGACCACTTTGTCCTGTGACCCGGGCCACAGACACTCTAGAACCTTGGTACCTGGGGTTCGGCATCTGAGTGGCTCTGCACGTGCCCACCCGTGCTCCCACACACCAGCGCCAGGGCTCAGATGAGCCTGGACAGCAAGGTGGGGCTGCCGGCTGCTCTGCCCTCGGTCCCTACCCCCTCAGGCATCGCTGCCACAGGGACCCCTCGCCCTCCCCAGGGCCCCACCCGGGTCACGCCCCACCCTGGCCAACTTAGCATGTCTTGAATCTCATTTGCTCATTCCTCCAAGCACCCTGCCTCCTTCCTGCTTTTCAAAGGCACTAGGTTCTCAGGACCTCAGGGCCTTTGCACCAGCCATGCTCTGCATGTTCCCTGTCCCAGACCCCGCCTTCTGAAACCATGCTGTCTGTGACCGCACCGCTTGTCTCCCCACACGCATTTGCCACGTTACTCCTCCAGAGCTTAGGGTCACAGGGGCGCAGGCAGGCAGTGGACTCTCTCCTGCCGGACCCTCCTGGCCCAGAGCTCAGGCGGCTGTGCACACGCTCACACCAGGCTGTCCTCTGTGGTCCGGGCCTCCAGGCGCCTCCTTGCAGGGATGGGCCAGCCTGCAGCCCACGCCCAGACGGGCATGTCTCAATGACCCTCCTGCTTCCTCTAACTAGGTCATGCATCTGGTTTCGGCTGTTTGGAAGGTGAATGATGCTTTGCTCCCCAAAAGGTCCAGTCCCTGCCTGGGACACCTACACAGACCCCATCCCTGTTGGCGGGCCACCCGGAAGCCCCCTGTGGGTCCTTCTTTCCCCTCTGGGTCCTGTCATCACAAAGTGACTGAGGCGGAGTCCAGAGGAGGGGCCACGTGCCTCTGCAGCTCCGTATCTTGTCACCCTGCGGGAGCCTAGTCAGCTCTCAGGGGACCAGGATGGTGGGGTCCAGCCCTAGCCAGGGGGCACGGGGAGGCGGGGTCATGGGCCCCCTGTCCTTGCTGGCCTCCTGGACGCTGGCCCAGCGCCCTGCCCCTCCCCAGCGCCCAGCCGCAGTGGCACAAAGCTCCGTCTGGAGGGCTGCCCTGCCCTGAGCTCTTGAGGGGCTGCAGGGAGCCGGGGGTCCCTTGAGGGGATCCACAAGGGCCATGGGGACACTCACGGCTCAGACTCCACCGTCTCCTCCTCAGCCAGGTAGTTGTGGGGCATGTAGCCCTCGGTCAGCAGCCTGCTCGCCTCATCCAGCAGAGTGGCCCACCACCACTCCTCTTCCCTCCTGGCCACATGGGACAGATCCCCCGCCCAGAAGGTCAGCTCCTCGTCTGTCCGGGCCTCGATGTCCCAGAAGCCTACATACTGGGGGCCCGGGGGAGCCTGGCCCCAGGACGCCATAGCGGGTGCCACGGCAGGACCGGCCTCCTGGCCTCACAGCCGGTTCCTGGGTGGCCCACAGCACCCCTTGTGCCCCGGAGCCATGGGTGGGTGGGGCGGACCCTGCCAGGCTGTCCTCACGCAGCCGAGGAGCCGGCCGTCTGGTGAGGAGAGGCCCTGCCAGGCCGCCCCACCTGCACCTGCCGGGGCTCCCTCCCTGGGCTGCCCAGATTCCCAGGGCTCCCCCCGGCCCTCTGGCCTGCTGAGGCTAGGGCCACCCGGGAGCTGCTCTGGCCCACCTGCTCCAGGATGTGTGCCCACCACGTGGGGGAGGGGAGGACTGAGTAAGCCGCCAGACAGGGCCCTCCTGGGGTCCCCTTTACTGGTGGGGGCTCAGGGATGAGTGGAACCGTGGCGGGAGGGGGAGACGAGGGATGGAGGCCAGTGGGTAAGTCACCCCTGCCCAGCACTCCGGGGCCTCCGGGACGGCGCGGGACGGAGAGCCAGGGAGCTCACCGAGTGGTGGCCGGAGCCCCAGGGGGCTGCTGCCCTCCGCTCCGTACCCTGGAGGCTCTCAGCCACAGTCACGGACACCAACCTCTGAGGGGAGCTGGCGTGGCCACACCCGTCCTAGACGTTGGCCTCCAAGGGACAGTAAAGGGCAGGCAGGTGCTGCAAAGAGGGAGCCCGCACGGGGGCCGTGGGCTGGGGGACAGCAGGGGCCGCAGCAGAGAAGAAAGAGCCCTGAGGCGAGATAGGACGAGGGCAGAGAGAGGGCTCGGGGTGAGCGCCTTCGGTCCTCGGCCTCCCGGCTTAGAGGCTGTGGGGACTCTGGCCCCTGACGGGAGCTCCACAGGACGATGGCCAGGGGAATCCTGTACTACGCCGGACCTAAGCACAACCCACTCCACTTTGAGGCCAAGAGGCATGTGTATTACGAGTACGCGTGCGATCATCCTTGCCGACCAGGGTGGGGAAGGGGCCGGGAGCAGAGCACGGGGCAGGCTGGAGACCGGGGCTCCGCGGCGCCCCCGCTGCGTGTCCAGCCCTCATTGCTGGGCAGCACGCTCCGGTCACCCCTGCCCTCAGATGCGGTCGTGAGCTCATGCCCGGGGCCTTGGTGCGTCTCTCAGGGCAGACACCCAGGGCTCTGCCAGGGCAACACAGGGAAGACAGTGTTGAGACCGAAAGCCCCCCTCCCCTCCCAGAGGCACCAAGCCTGTTGGGCCTGTGGCTGACAGACTCGCCCGGAGTGCGCCACTGGCCACCACGACCACCACCTCTGGTCCCAAGCCCAGCACACCCCTTCCCTCAGGCCCGCGTCACACTCGCCTGCTGCTGGGGGGGGTAGGGGGGGTGGGCGGGGACATCCCAGGGCAGGAGGGTTTGGTCCAGGCTGCCAGCCAAACCCTTCTGCTCCCACCAGCTCCGCCCACGCTGGCGCCCAAGGCTCAGCCCTGACCCAGGCTGGTCTGGCCTCAAGTGGCTCGTGCCCACCTCCTCCCTTCATGTTGCCGTCACCCGTGGTGACCTCGGCACCCTCTCCTCCTCCTCCAGGAAGCCCCCCACCACTCCAGCCCCACACAGCCTCTGTGCCCACCGTGGAGTCCCAGCTCCCCGCTGCGCCAGCCCCTGGGCAGGGCCGCTGTCCGTGGGGAGGGGCTAATGGGCCTCCCAGAGCAGAGCTGACTGTAAACGGTGAGAGGACTGTCCCCTCCGGGGACAAGAAGCAGAAGGCAGCTTGGCATGCCTCTGCCCTTCCATCCCACAAGCCTTCTGAGGGCACAGCTGCCGCCATGGCGGTCACGGGACGGTGGGGGATGAGGACCCTGAACACAGACCACGCCTGCCTGGTCCCCGTGCCCCTCGGGTCCCTCTCGTGGTGACTGGAGCTGGCGGGGCGAGTGAGAACCGGCGTGTCCCACCTCCTCATTCAGTGACACCAACGGTGGCTTGAAATCAGCCCGAGCAGGAGCAGGCATGTCCCGCATGTGTTAACTGTGTTCCAGTTAACCCAGCACCATGGAATCCAGCCCCACCCCGTCTGACCCCGGGCCAGCACCCAGGACCCAGAACCCCTGACCTTCGCCCCACCCCCAGAGAAGGACCTCGAGTCTCCCAGCCCCAGGAATGACTACGCAGCCTGCCCTGCCCGTGGCCTGAGCCAGGCTCCCCCAATTTCAATCCCAGCCCCAGGGAGATGGAGTGGGCTGCTTGGTCCCGCAGGGGTCCTGCTCCCTGGGGCATCAGAGTCCCCTGGGGCGGGGCCCTGGGCCACATGGGGGCCAGCTCTGCTTCCAGGGACCAGCTGGTAGACCTCCCCATCCGCTCCCGCTGCTGTTCCAGGCCTAGGCACTGAGGCCCATGCACGATGCAGGTCTGAGTCCGTCGCCGCACGTTTTCCGAGCACTCAGGTCTGCACGCAGCCAGCAGGTGTGCCCAGCCCGTGCCGTGTCGGCCCCGTGCCGTCTCGGCCTGGGAGCCCAGCATCGGCCATGGGGGGACTTTGCCAAAAACTGGGGAGCCTCTAGCTGTTGGCCCCGGGAGGAGTCGGGCTACCCGGGGGCCCTGGCCGTGGCCCAGGCTCAGGTCTTCCCTGTCCAGCAAATCCCCACAGCCAGACAACATTCAGGCGCCACCCCAACTGCTGTGCCGAGACCTCCCCTCGCCAGGGACACCAGCCCTCCCGTCTGAGGGGACATCTTCGAGTGTCTGCCTTCCACACACATGTGTGCCCGTCCATGCATCTGTCAGGGTGTGAGGGCCACAGCCAGAGGCCGCTCCAGGCTGCCGGCGCCCCTGGATGTGTCGACAGCCAGCATTGTCCTGGGGGGACACGCCAGGCAGGGAGGCGTGGCCCCAGCCCCCGTGTCCAGTGTCCCAGGTCACGTGTGGGCAGGGGCGAGGCGCCTGTGGGCGGCACTCAGCTTCTCCTGCAGCGTAGCAAAGGCTGGCCTCTCCTCAGGGCTGCCCTTCCAGCACTCCAGCATGAGCGTGTAGACCTCCGCCGGGCAGGGGGCCGGGCATGGCAGCCGGTACCCTCGCGTGACCTGCTGCAGGGTCTCGTGGTTGCTCAGTCCTGCAGAGAGGCCATAAGAGGGGCTGGGCAGGGCTGTCTTGCCTCTGCGCAGGGTCACAGCGCACACCTCCCCCCAGCTCCTGGCCAGACCTGGCCCAGCAGGTGGCCTGGAGGCGTGGTGCCCCTTCTGGAACCGGGGACTCCCCGGGGCAGGCTGTGCCTCCTCCTTCAGACTACATAGGCCTTGTTGAGGCCTTGCCGAGGCCTAGCCTCCTCCCTCAGGCTCCCTCGCAGCCCACCTTCATAGGGACACTGGCCATAGGTGAAAACCTCATAGAGCAAAACTCCAAAGGACCAGACGTCCGACTTCTGAGAGTAGATGCGATAGTTGGCCGCCTCGGGCGCCGTCCACTTGACGGGGATCTTGGAGCTGCTACTTGGGGAGTAGATGTCGTCCTGGGTGCGGGGAGACCAGGGGTGGGTGGGCCAAGCGGCTCCCTCCCCTCTGAGCCACGGCGGGGTTGGGGGCCCCCCAGCCCGAACGGACCTTGAGCAGCCGGGCCAGGCCAAAGTCAGCCACCTTGCATGCCAGGTTGTCACCAACGAGCACGTTCCTGGCCGCCAGGTCACGGTGTATGATGCGTCGACCCTCCAGGTAGCTCATGCCCTCGGCCACCTGGCAGGCAAAGCTCAGCAGGAGAGGCAGGCCCAGGGCCCGTCCCTCGGGGCCTGTGGGGCAAGGTGGACGATCAGGAGGCAGGGTCTGCACTGCCACCTCCCCCCATGCCTCAGTGTCCTCACCCCTCAGATGGGGTGAGAGCGGCACCCCCGGCCCAGGCCACGGTGGGAGGGGGCCATGCTGTACAGTGACCTTTCCTGGGCCCCCAGAGAGACCAGAGCTGGGGAGGGCCACAGGAATGGGGACAACGATGCACTCAAGCCCACTGCTCTCGGCTCCACCCGGAGCACAAGGCTCTGACTGCACCCGGGGCCCGAACCCCCAGACCCACAGGCCAGAGCCCACCGCACCCCTCTGAGCCTCGGACAGTCAAGCCTGGTGCAGCCTCGAAGGGTCACGTCTGTGCACGGAAGCCTGGGCCCCCCAGACAGCCACCAGTGGGGGGCGGGGAACCAGTCACTTACTCCCCAGGAAGGCCTGCAGGTTGCCCTTGCGCATGAGCTCCGTGACAATGTACACGGGTTGGCCCGCCGAGCACACGGCGTGCAGCTGGATGAGACGCTCATGCCTCAGGCTCTTGAGGGTCTGGATCTCCTTGCTGAGGTCCGTGAGCTTCATGTAGGCTGCGGGAGAGGGCAGGGCTCCGGGACCCACCCACACCACCCTGTGGATGCCCCAGCGCTGAAGGGGTCCGAGGGCAGGGCGGGCAGGGGCCAGCAGGCCTCACCCACCTGGCTTGATGACCTTGACCGCCACTGGTGTGGAGCCAAGCCACAGGCCTTCCCACACCTCCCCGAAGTAGCCTTCACCCAGCTTCCTCCGCAGGGCAAACTCAGAGCGAGGCCGCTCCCACTCGTCCTGCTGGGGGGGCTTCTGAGGGGGCGGGGGACACTCCGGGCCTCTGCCTGCTGCTCCCTGGAAAGGGGGAGGTGGTGTCTCCCAGAGCACCAGGCCTCCAGCCCCTCTGCCTGGCCAAGGCCGGGGCAGCCAGGTGTGGACCTCCTGAAGCCTGGCCCTAAGTGGCAACTTTGCTGGGGGTGGACACCCACCCACGAATAGTCATTACTGCCCCGGCCAGGCTGTCATTAGCAACCAGAGCAACCGGTTTGCTGCCTGGCCCCCGGCGGGACGGCTCAGCCCTGAGAGCCGGGGTGCCGCTGCCCAAGCCAGGGCACACGGCCCAGCGAGCGTCCCCTCCTACAGCTTCCGCCTGGGGCCCGCTGCTGCTTCAAGCACCCTCCCAGATGCCTCCCTAAGCTTGTCCCCAGCCCTCATGGCCCCTCTGCAGAGCTGGGTCTGGGACTGGGGGACCCTTCAGGTCTCATCCCACCCCAGCCCCAGAAATCCCCAGAGATGGAGATGCTGCACCCAGAAGAGCAACCCCAACCCCAGGCAGGGCCCCGGCAGGAGTGTGGCGGTGTGGCCGGGCTCCCAGTGTCCCCAGGCCTTTCCAGACCCCCCAGCCATGCTCAGAGACCGGCCTGGGCCTGCTGCCTGGCTCACAGCCTGGACGTATGCCGGCCAGTTGGGCGGGAGGTGCGGCCGGGGCCTGGCCCACCTGGGGCACACAGGGCTGCAGCAGCGGGCTCTGGGTCAGCTTCCAGTTGGCCTTGTAGTAGGCAAGCAGCTCCTCCAGGCTGGGGAAGAGCCGGCCCTTCTGCAGGTAGAGACCGTCGGCCGCCGTGCAGATGCGGTAGTGGTGGACTTTGGCCTGCGCCCGGACTGGGAGTGGGCACAGGTGAGGGCCACATCTCGGTGGCAGCCTGCCCCGGACCCTCCCAGCACCCTGGCCGGATGAGCACCACAACCTTCCCTGGGCCGGGTGGGTTCAGGTCGGGCCTCGGCGCCTCATGGGAAAGTGGGGAGTGTGGGCAGCGGCAGCTGGAGGGGCGCAGGGCGGGCACTTGGGCGACACTCAGAGTCCAGAGAGAGCGGATGTGAGAGGGAAGGGTGAGTGAGGAGAGAGCCCTGGTGGGGGATGGGCAGGGGAGGGCAGGGGAGGGAAGGGGGAGGGGGCAGGTGAGTGCGGGCAGGCGAGGGACGTGAGGTGCCCAGGCCTGACGTGGGGCCCGCAAAGCCTGGGGAGCACTGACCCCGAGGTCAGCGCGGGGACAAAGGCGCGAGCAGCCGTCCGGTACCTGAGAGTGAATAGTCCCCATGGCTGCTCTCGCTGGGCCGGACGAGGAAGGCACCCGGGGCGCTGGCCGGGGACAGGAGCAGCTGCTGGGCGCGGGCACGGCTCATGCCGCTGAAGTACCAGCTGCCAAGGGCGGGCGTGCCGGTCACCACCGGCCCAGCCGGAGGGACCCCTGCCCCCATGCTGCTCAGAGGCCCTGACACCGGAGCCCAACGCCCCTGTCGCTCAGGAACCAAGGGCTCCCAGAGCCCAGGGCAGGGTTCCCGGCCCCAGGTCTGCACCTGCCCCTAGCCCTCGGTGCCCCCACCTCTGGAGCCATCAGGGAGGGGACAGGAGGCCCTCTTGGGCCAACACAGAGCTCCCACTGCCACTGATGGTGACCTGAGTCAGGTGAGACCGTCCGTCCACACACCTCAGGCCCGGAGTGCCCGTTAACCCTGCTCCCAGAAGGACCCAACCCCAGCCAGGGGCTAACCTGCCAAGCTCAAGACTGCTGAGCCCCTACTGGAGGCAGGGGGTCCACTGGGAGCCAGGGTGCCCTGAGGAGCCGCCCCCAGCCTGCAGAGAGAGGTGGACCGTGGGGCCAACAGAAGCTTGGCCAGGAAGGCCCTGGGGGCGGCCGCGGTGCCAGGCTGGGCAGGGACTCTGGGGAGGCCGGAGGAGGCTCAGAGCCTCCCATGTCTGCCGTGAAGGGGCCCTGCCTGGTGCAGGCCAGCCCAAGCCCCTGGCCCTCCGCACCTACAGAGATGCTCCCTCTCTGAGCACGCAGGCGGCAGGGGCTCCCAGGGGCCTGCTCCTCCATCTGAGGGAGTTCCCCAAGTCCAGGAGCCCATACAGCTGCCCATGGACAAGGGCAGGGGAGAGCCTGCTGGGGCCCAGCTGACACCCCACCTGGGCTGTGGTCACCCAAGTCACACCACACGCATCTCCCCGGCTCTACATTCTTAGAAGGAGAGCGGGATGGCTCCTGGCCCCACCCCATCTCCTGTGTCTGCTTCCCAAGGTCCAGGGAGGGGAACCCCATGCCTGAGTCGGCTTCCCAGCCTGGAACTTCTTGCTTCCTGCAGATTCTGGGGACCCTGGGGCAGGAGGCCGGATCCCTAAGGGAGAGCCTCAACCACTCGGGGAACAGCCCTATGTGCATGGCCCTTGTCCCCTCTAAAGGGGGGGAAATCCCGGGCTCGGAGGGCCAGGGGGCTTGCTCTGACCCCTGGGCTCCAGGACCAGCACTTACCCCAGAGGACCTAAAGCATGACTCAGAGTGAGTCGACATAGGAGGGGGCGCCCTGAAAAGACAGGGCTGGATGGATGGGTGCTGCTGGAGCCTGGGGGGAGGCCGGGAACTGGCAGGAGGGTGACCGAGATGGGCCTGTGCCTGGCAAAGAGGCCCGCATGCCCCATGAAGAGCTGCAGGGAGGGGCTGGGAACCAATGTGGCCAGAGCCAACCCTGGGGCTGGGCTGAGGGGCTGCCCAGAGGGTAGAGCTGGGGACTGAAGAGTGGGCCAATGGCAGCCAGGCAGAGGCCCCCGCAACACCAGAAGGGAAGACTGGCAAGCAGGGCAGAGAAGGGTCAAGGACATGGGGACACGGGTGCCCAAGACCAGACCTGGTTGGGCAGCAGGCTTGTGGAAAGCTGACGAACTCGTTTCAAGACACACTGATTAGGAGCGAGAGGTACAGCCCCCTAAGGCCCCGGGGCTCCATCCGCCAAGGGCCCCTGCAGCCAGGCGCTGCCCTCTGACACTCAGCGGCCAGGAGAGCTCCCAGGGGCAGGGCCACCGAGGCCCTTCACAGGACAGCAGGGCTGCGGGCGCACAGAGAACCAGAAGCGCTTTCATCCCCAGCCCTCCCCGGGAGCCGAGGGCCAGGGATGTTCTGGGCCAGGGATGTCCTGGGCCAGGGATGTCCTGGGCCAGGGATGTTCTCTCCCTGGGGTGGGGCAGTGGCCAGGATGACACTGGGGAAGCCTCACTCTCAGGGTTGATGGTCCTCCCCCTGCCCGGCCAGTCTAGCCCGGAGGACAGATGGCCAGGTGTCTAGGGCTAATGACACCGCCAGTGTGGCCAGCCCTTTCATCCCCGGCCCAGGCAAACAGTCATTAGCACTTCCTCCCGGCGCCGCCTGTTTCGACCCTCCAAGAGCAGCTCATGGGATCTGTCCTCCACTCACAGAGGGCTCTGGGACCCCTCCCTATCAGAATGGCTGCCTGGTCCCTCCCACCCCTCCCAGCAGGCTGGGCCAGGAGCTAGGGGCCAGAGTCCCCTCAGAAGGGGCCTTCCTGGAACTCAGGCTTTCCCATGCCATGTGCAAACCCCCCAGGAGGCTGTAGGAGAGCTGAGGGGCTCTGTCTCCAGGGACAGGGCCCAGGCGGAGATGGCTCACAGCTGTGCCTGGAGGCCACCCTGTCCTGCAGACCCTAAACCTGGGCTGAGAGGTCATCTCCTCCCCAGGCCCTGTGGGAGAGCCTCTGCTCTCTGCCTCCCCTCCGTAACTGCAGAGTGGGTGAGCGAACAGCCGGCCTCCAGCCAGCCAGCCAGCCTGTGGACTGCCCAGGCCTGGAGGCTTTGGGCCTGTTGGGGGGAAAGGCTGAGCTCCCCCTACCTGCGTCCCCTCTCGAAACAAGCCTCTCTGGGAGCAATTCCAAAGGCCAGGCCACGTGTGCCCCATACCTAGCCCGGTGCAGCAGGGAGAGTCCCGGGTGAATGTGGACCAGTGAGGGGGCAGGTAAGTTCTCCCCTCGGACTCAGCACATCAGCCCCTGTGCCCACTGGTCACCCCGTCCTCCCTCACAGCACCTGCACAGCCTCTCTTACGTCCTCACCGGGAGCCCCTGGCTAGCTGGACCGTGCCCCAGAGGGCCCGCCGTGCTGCGTGCCCAGCCAGTGGCACACACGCTGTCCAGCGGACCCACCACTGGCCCTGACTGCTCCCGCTGGACTCATTCCCTCTTAGCCGTACTGGACACAGCCTCTGGTGTCTGTCCCCCACCTCTGTGTGTCCACCGCTGCGTGGCAAGGCCCAGAGGGTCCTGGCCCCAGGAGGAGGGGGGATGGAGGGAGGGGCCCCAGGAGGAGGGGGGATGGAGGGAGGGCAGGAAAGCAGGACGGCTCCTGGACATGCGATCCTGGGACTCAGTCCTGCCCTTTTCCCTGACTGCCCGGGCAGGTGATACTCACGGGTGGTCTGAGAGCGTCTCCGGGGTGGCCCTGGCCAGGTGGGAGATGGGTACCAGCCCAGTACTGGGCGGGCCGGAGAGCCTGCGGGCAAAGATGTAGTCGCCGTCCTCTCTGAGGGCGCAGAGCCGTTCCCCGCGGCTGACGCTCAGCTCTGCCGAGCGCCGTGCGGTGAAGTCGTAGAGCGCCCTGAAGAGCTGTGGGGGCGCCGGGGGGCTGCAGGGCTCTGTGGCGGGGGGCTCCGGCTCAGCGCTGGCTGCAGGGTCGGGGAGCCCCGGGACGCCGTCGTCCGGCGCGGCCACCGGCCAGATCTTGTCCCAGAAGAAGGACAGGAAGGTCAGCCGCCTCCTGAGGAAGGGCTCCATGCTCCCGGGGCCACCGGAGCCCAGGGTCGCGCAGGGGAGGGGCCGCAGCGGCAGGACTTAAGACTCGACCAACAGAAACCAGAAGGACCGACGACGGCCGCCGAGGGTCCGAGCCTTACTGCTGGCGTCCCTGGTGGCGCAGTGTGGGGACAAGGCGCGCGCAACCCCGCTCCTCGCCCTCCTCCTGGGCTGGGGTTCAGACCAGGTGGGGCGCAAAGTGGCCCTCCAAGCCCCCCGCCACAGGACAGCCGCTCCTGTGCTCCACCTCTGGAGTGTCTTGTCCCGCACCGCTCAGAGCCGCTCTGCAGCCGGCCGGCCGGCCGGGGCAGGTGAGGCAGGGACGCGCCTCGGGGGGTGGAGCCTCGGGGCCTCGGGGTGGGGCTGTGGGAGCGCAGTGGGCGGTGGGGAAAGGGGTCAGCGCAGGTGAACTACGTGCCCTTGACCTGGGCAGCAGGAGCCCCTGGTTGCCTAGAAAGGAGCTGGATTTGTGTAGAAAACGGCCTGATTTCGGGGTGCCTGGGTGGCTCAGGTTGTGATCCCAGGGTGCTGGGATGGAGCCCCGCATCAGGCTCCCTGCGAGCCTGCCTCTCCCTCTGCCTGCCGCTCACTCCCCTTGCTTTTTCTCTCTCTCTGCCAAATAAACAAGATCTTTAGGAAGGAAGGAAGGGGGGAGGGAAGGAGGGAGGGAGACTGTTCTTTAAATGTCGGTCAAATCTGTCAATATAAAAATTCTCTGTAGGGCAGAGCCTTACATGCTCAGCCAGGAGGCCCTGTGGCAAAGGCGTGAGGGAGCTGGGACTGCTGGGGGCAGCCTGGGACTCTGGGCGAGGGAGGGATGTTCCCTCCACTGGGGTTGTCACAAGATAACATGGGACGGCGGGGTGTTCAGTGAGCCCCAGAAGGGCTCCATAGGTGCTGCACGGGTGATGAGCCATATGCCTTCTGGGCCACTGTGGGCCAGGAGACCCCCCACAGCCACCGCTGGGTTGGGGGAGGCTCTGACACCCGACTCCCACCTCAGGGCTGGGAATGGGGGTGCTGTAGCACAGAAGGGTGGCGGGTGAGCCTGGGAGGGCCAGCACCACTCCTTACTCAGCTCCCTGGACGGGGCCAGGCCCCTGTGCATGGCCCACTCTGCCTGCTGCCAGGTCAGCATCTGTTTCCTGGCAAGACGGAGAGAGCAAACTGTGGGGGCCCTGGGGCTGGGTCTGTGGGAGGTGGGCTCCCAGCCCCAGGCCCCCTGCATGCTCCTGCCCCTGCTGGCCTCCGCCGAGCTCAGCCCGGTCAGTACCCGGTGGTCGTGACTGAGCCCATCCCCCTTTTGTGAGACCCTCCTTCCCAGTCCCACCCCGGATCAACACCTGAATGTGCGGGTTCGGTATTTGCACGTGGCCAGCAAACAGGGGTGACGACTGACCCAGGAGAAGCCGGACCCCCGCTCCCCGCCCCAGAGCTACAGCAGACCACTTCCCCCTGAAACACCCAGGGGCTTCCTGGGGCCCACGTCCGGATGAGCAGCTCGTCCAGTGTGCAAGCTGTAATGTGGCAATGCAGCCAGGAGCTGGCCCTCCCCGGTGTCCGAGTGGCTCTCTGGGGCTCCCATGGCCTGGAGGGGGCAGGGCCCCCCCGAGGGGCAGGCTCTGTGGAGCAGAGACTCATCCTGGGGGAAGGCGGTCACTGAGAGGAATGCAGGCGAATTATACATCCAAACAGGGAAGGGTCTGCAAGGGCCCGGAAGCCTCTACTCCGTGGAATCGGTCTGCCCCGCCCCACCACGCACCCCTCCCTTTATACCTACACGGCTCCTCTCCTGGGAAACCACACTTCGAGCCTCTGGCCCCTTCGGCTGCAGGAAGGCCCTCTCAGGTCATGGGAGGGTCCTGCTTGTGCTGACCGTGCTTGGTCAAGCGCTCAGAGCACTGGGCACGGATTCCTCCTGGACACTCCCAGGCCCTCAGAGCCACAGTGGCCCAGCTGCTAGGACTCAGCACACCCCACCTGGTGCCCAAGGCAGGCAGGGAGGGACCTCCTCGGTCCTCGGGCCTCCATGCTCAGCACCCAGGCCTCCTGTCGGCCCAAGCAAAGCCCAGAGAGTGAGTCGGGGTCCGGAGCGCAGTGGGTTGTGCTGCAAAGCACCCCCCCCCAGTGGCATCCTACAGAAACGAGGTTCTGGGGACTCTCCTTGAGGTCAGAGTGGGGACATTTTCCAGCAGGAACACGTGCTGGGCAGCGGGGGCCTGGCTGGTCAGGAATGCCTGGCCCATCTCCCAGTGACGATCCCCAGAGGGAGAGGCTCCTCTTCGCCTGTCCCCGGGCAGTGGGTCTGCAGGGAGCACCCCATGCGCGGCCACGTCTCTGCCGGGGCCTCCTCCATCCCCTCAGCCCCAAGTCCCTGGAGCACCACTCTTCGCCGCTCTAAGCAGCCTATGGCCCTTGTGCTCACACACTACAGGCCAGGGGGCCGGCAGCAAGAGCCTTTTTTTTTTTTTAAGGATTTATTTGTTTGACAGAGAGAGCACGCACGGGCAGGCAGAGCAGCAGACAGAGGCAGAGGGAGAAGCAGGCTCTCTGCGAGCAGGAGCCCCAACACGGGGCTCGATCCCAGGACCTTGGAATCATGACCCGAGCCACAGGCAGACGCTTAACCGACAGAGCCCCCCCCAGGCACCCCAAGAGCCACTTCTGTCCGTCTGTCCGTCTTGCTGTCGGCAGTTATTAGAGTTGCCTCACCCCTGCTGGCCTGCCCCCCAAGCTCCGGCGTCCCTGCCTCACCTTACGCACCTGGCTCGGCAGCGCCCAGGCCCCAAGGACGACCCTGCCCTGACCCGGCCACTCTCCCGTTAGTCTCACCTCCTCCATTGGCCCCAACCACAGAGAACAGTGCTGGTGGGGCTGGGGAGGTGCGTGAGGGAGGGGAGGACCCCCACCTTGGGATGGGGGTCAGAGGACAGGGTTCGAATCCCGCTGTCAGAGTCACTAGCCGTATGACCTCAGGGAAGGTGCTAGACCTCACTGCCTCCATTTTCCCTTCTCTCAGAGCCCTGAGCCTGCAGGGGCCGAGTGAGGGTTCCGACCAGTTCTGCTGGGACAAGGAGGGGGCTTCCTGGGCACTCCACCAAGGCTGGCAGCCCAGAGCAGCCCACCATGAAGGACATGCTCTGGGGTCTGTAGGGGATAGACCCCAGAGCGTGAGAGAGAGACACACACACACACACACACACACACACACACACACCCTGGTGATCTCACCACCACCAGGCTCCCACCCTCATGGCTCCTAAGGCTCAGGGCAGCACAGCCTGGTACCGTCCATCACCGCAGGGACCGCCGCTTGGAGGTGGGAGGAAATACGCCCAGCGGAGGGGTCCCGAAGGCTGCCATCTGCTCCTTCATACAGCGGCTTCAGAAGCCGAAAGGCCAGAAGTGGCTGCTGGCGGAGAGGAGTGGTTGGGGGGCTCTGTGGGGGTCCCTGGGGGACAGACCAGTCCTATATCTCACTGTGTCACTCTCAGTATCCTGGGTGACCTTCCATGACCAGATGTTCTGACAGATGTTTCCACTGGGGAAATAGGACAAGAATCATGGGATCTTCGTGGTGTTTCTCACAACTGCTTGTGAGTCTATAATTCCCCTAAAATTAAGAATTTAATTTTTTAAGTTGAATAGAAAAAAGGGGGTGGGCCAAGGAGATGGCAGAGGTCCAAGACGTGCTTGGCCCAGAAGAACAGGGGGGAAGGGAGTCTCTCTGTCCCTCCTTGTGGGTGGGCTGCAGGGTAGGGGGTGTCTTCCTCCTCTCCCCAGCTTCTAGTGCCAGCCTCCCCCTCTTTCCACATAACAGCTAGCATTTACCGGGAGCCCAAAACAAGGAGAGGAGAACAGAAATGGCATCTACCCCCCGCCCCAGATCGAACCTCCCGAGACCTCCAGGCCCACCCGGCTCTGGACCCAAGGATGAACTGATGCACCGCTCACCAGGGAGGTCTCCTCCCAAGAATGGGGTCACCGGGGGGTACAATTGGGGACAGGCTCTGGACATAAGGACAGACTGGTAGAGGTGGTGAGGGACTGATGCCCTGTCCTGGAAGGGGCCCACCACTGTCCTCCCCGCCCGGGCCCAGGGCAGAGACACGCATAGGCAGGGCGTCCCTCCCTCCCTCCCCCTCCCCGGGATGGGCCTAGTGCCAAACCACTGCCCGGGGGAGCCCCAACTTGCTGAGAGATCCCAGAGGTCCTGAGGACACCTGGGGTCTAGAGATGGGGTTCAAAGAGGGAGCTGAGAACTGGTCTGACGGGCTCCCTGGAGCTGTGGAGACCCCTCTGTCCAGACCCAGGTGAGGAGTATCAGCCCAGGCCTGGTACTGGGGGCAGAAGTGGCTGCTCCCATCCCTGTTCTGTGCCCTGGGTGACAAGGGTCACCCACCTGCCAGTTCATTCATGAGGTCACTGCTGCTCCCCCCCAGTTCTTCCCAGGGGTTCCTGGAGCGGGGCACAGGCTGGGACCAGGAGCAGGAGACCTCTTCCCTGAGTTCACCCCTCCAAGCCTGGACTAAGCCCCGCGCCCACAGGACTGCCGGACAAGGGTCCCCGCTAAGCTGCCAGCCTCAGTTTATTCGGCTCTGCTGAACCCTACTTTGGGCTTGGCTTTCGGAATAGCCACTTGCAGTGGTTCCCAAGTCGGGCGCGGTTCCCCGGGGAGGAACCAGGTTGCCCAGGGAGGGAGCGAGGCCTCGGGACAATTCTGTCCATCTGAGACCCGGGTGGGGGGCGGGGTCGGGGGCCGGAGGAGGGGCTCCTAGAGTCCGAATCCCAGTCCGGGTCTTGGGATCAGACAGCGCTCTCCGCCCCCCGCCCCCGCCCCGCGCGGTCTTCCCGAAGCTCTTCAAGTGGACGCCCCACCCGGGGGTCTCCTCGCACCCCGGGGCCCTGGGCTACCGCCCCACCCTGCCCCCACCCCCGGGCCGGGCGGGGCGTCACAGAGGCCGACGGTCCCCATGGCAACCCGCGGGACGCGGCGGCGCGCGCTGGGCGCACAGTCAGCCGGTTGGCTCTCTCCGCTCCCGGAGGCAGGGCAAGTGGGCGCGCCTGGAGGCTGGAGGCTGGGCGTGGGCCGGGGAGGCGGGCTTCGGGCTGCGGGCTGGGAAGGGGAGAGGGAGGTCTGGGGGCTTCTGGAAGGTCCAGGAGGCTGTAGGTCTGGGAGCCGGGCCAGAGCACAGAGCAGCCCCCTCCGAATGCACGACCAGCCCCTCTGGGATTTTCCAACGGAGAGACTGTCAGCGACTGGGAAATCTCCCTGAACCCACAGTGAGACCCAGGGGCCAAAGCGGGACTTAGGCTAGGATTCCTGGGGTCATGCTTCACCTCATCCCAGATACCGTCTCTATTGTACCCAGGGCCTGGTCTGGTCTCTCTGCCCCAGGAAGGCAAAGAGCTGGCCTTTGGGGAGGCAGGCAGACTTGGGTCCCAACCTTATTGCCACTTAGCAGTGTGGCCTTGGGCAGTCACGTGGCCTGTCAGCTTTCTTTGTAACTCACCCAACCCTTGGGTTGCTGGGACCACACGAGCTCTCAAGTGAAGCCGCTGGCCTGGCTGTGTGAAGGGGCTGTCTCACCGTCCTGGGGGGCTGGGACCAATCCAGCCGGATGGCTGGCCCCTTCTCCAAGGAGCCCCAGCTTGCAGAGCCAGTGCCCACAGCCCCCAGAGGAGGGAGCCCAGGCAGGGGTAGCACAGAAGGCGAGTCCGGCCCTAGAGTTGATGGCTGGCCTCAAACCCTGAGCTGAGAGCAAGCTACAAGCCATTTTCGCCTCAGGCACCCCGTCTGAGAGATGGGGTACAGGACCTTACCACTGAGGGGCTTCAAGGCATAGAGTGGGGCTCAGTCTCTAGAAGCTGGGGCCTGGGGCCGCCCTGCCTCCTTCGCCAGCTCCAGCTCCGCCTGGCCTTGTCTTCGGGTGAGCCCTGGCCCTTTGCTCTGACCCGCAGTGACAGGGAGGCACGGAAGGTCCACAGGGACATGGTGTCCCCCAGGGGGAGTCCAGTGCCACACAGACAGGATCACACTGACCCCTGTCAGCAATGAGGGAGCACCTTCACCCCATTCACACGACGACCTGAGGCTGTGGCCAGGCCACACAGCTGGCCAGTGGCTGGGGCTCCTAGAGCCATTGTGTCAGCCTGTCCCCGTGTCCCTGTCATCACAATGGACACTCAGTAGAGGGGCCGCCCCGCAGCGTCCACTTCTATCTGGGTCGGCCCCCAGCCCACCTGGCCCCCCGGCAGCCTCTTCCCAGAGAGACGTGCTCTCCCCACGAGCTCTTCCCCCTGCGGAGGGGCAGAGGGCCCAGTACGGCCAGCCGCGGGCCTGAAGCCACACCTGCCCGCGCACACGCACACTGTGACTGAGTGAGCCCCGGGGGGCGCGGGCGGCAGAGCCCAGCGGACCGCGTCCACTCACACCGCCCCCTCCACCCCCTGCTCCCAGACATGAGCTTCCGGGTGCCGGGCCCGGGCCTGGGCAAGATGAAGCTGGACAGTGCGCAGTCCTCCCTGGGCCAGCAGGAGGCCGAGGAGGCGGAGGACGGGCAGCTGCTGGAGCCGCAGGTGTGGCGGGCCTACACCGAGCGCCGCGCCGCGCTGCGCGAGTTCCTGACGGCGGACCTGAGCCCGCACCTGCTCAGGCGCCACCACGGGCGCGTGGAGCTGCTCCAGAAGTGCTCCTTCCA
The DNA here is from genome assembly GCA_004024625.1 of Mellivora capensis. Taxonomy (NCBI): domain Eukaryota; kingdom Metazoa; phylum Chordata; class Mammalia; order Carnivora; family Mustelidae; genus Mellivora; species Mellivora capensis. Next base: position 129,869 of record PISX010002160.1, on the reverse strand, counting down.
CATGGAGATCCTCCCCAAGCACCTGGCCCTGGGCGACCAGAACCCCCTGGTGCTGCCCAGGACCATGCTCCAGCTCATTGACCCCTGGAAGTTCCAGCGCATGAAGAAGGTGGGCACCGCCCAGACCAAGATCCAGCTCCTGCTGCTCGGGGACCTGCTGGAGCAGCTGGACCGGGGCCGCGCCGAGCTGGGCGCCCTGCTGGAGTCGCCAGACCCGCGGCCCTTCCTGGCGGGCTGGGGGCTGGTGGCGCGGAGGCTGGCGGAGCTGGCGGCCGTCATGGACAGCTTCCTGGCCGTGACGGTGCCCGGGCGCCTGCACGTGAAGCACCGCCTGGTGTCCGACGTCGGCGCCGCCAGGATCCCGCACGTGCGGCTGGCGCTGAGCGCCAAGATGCCCATCCTGTTCGACCGCAAGGCGTCGGTGGCCCACCGGGACTGGGCCAGCCTGCGCTGGTTTGCCGCCTCCCAGCCGGCCGCCCCCGAGCAGTTTGAGCTGCGCTTCCAGCTGCTGGACCCGCGGACGCAGCAGGAGTCCACGCAGTGCGGCACCATCCCCGTGGCGGCCTGGGCCGTCGACGTCCACAACCTGCTGCCCAACCGCTCCTACAGGTTCACGGTCAAGAGAGCAGAGAGCTACACGCTGGTGTACGAGCCGTGGCGGGACAGCCTCACGCTGCAGACCAGGCCGGGGCCCCCGGAAGGGCCCGGCCCCAGTCGGCTGGGCAAGCCAGGCCTGCCCCTGACCACACTTTCTGAGAGATGATTTTCTAATATTTATCCACTAATAAAGACTATAAACACACACACAACTAAAGAAACAAACCTTACGTTTGACCGGCAGCAGCCGCCATGGGAGTGTTTGCTCAGATGCTGTCCAGCCCAGCCCCCAGCCCCCGGCTCCTGCCCCGTTCGCCAGGGGCACCCCAGGCTGCACCCTCCAGGATAGCTGTCCCTGGACAGAGATGAGCGGCCAGACCGCTGAGAGCTTCTCCAAGGGGCCCTGCTGTGCCTGCCCCTCCCGCATCTCCCTGCCCCCTCTCTGGCACAGTAAGCAGCCCTGCGACCTTGGCACTGGCCCTGTGTCCCAGGCCAGGGCTCCCCAAGGGGAATAATTACCTCGTTGGGGGCAGTCGTGCCCCATCCCGTGGCTCCCAGCATCACTGGAGTCAGGGTCGTGGGTGCCCAGACCAAGAGGACGTTTTGTTTTTTAAACGACACAGTCTTCTCCCCAAAAGGAGCTGAACCACATCTGTGCTGCTGTCCCAAGGTGGGTTAGGGCCCAAGGCAAGGGAGTCTGGCAGAGGGTCTCCCCGGGACACAAGCTGGTGCCCAGCTGTTGTGCGGTGGCCCTCCCCACCAGCCGCCACGCCCAGCCCCTCACTGCTGCCTCCAGAGGCTGTCCTTGCCCCGGGCAAGGCCATGCTGCCACCAGTGTGCCAGCAGCTCCCCCGTTCCCCACGCTCACGTCCGCACCCTGACTCGGTGAGGTGAAGGTCGGCATCTGTCTGCGGCTGCAGCCGGGCTGTGTCCGGGTCCGGGGGGACTGCACTGCGTGCCGTGGCCCAGGGGAGCTGCCGGTACGCTGACCCCTCCTCTACACCCTTGTCCACCATGGGGGTCGCCAGGCCGCCTGAGAGCCGAAGGCCTGGGCAGGCAAGATGACCAGGAAAAAGGGCCGCCCCCCGCCCCGTCCTTGCAGAGGGGTGGTTTGGAGAGAGAGCAGGTGCCCAGCTGTCCCCAGGACTCGTCCTCGCCCCCAGCTCTTGAGAGGTGGGTGGGGTCCTCCCAGGCCTCCCCAGTTCCTGACCCACTCTGTGTTACTGCCACTCCAGTCAAGCCAGCCTGTCTCTCACACTGTGGCATCGTGTGGCTATGGGGCAGGCACTCCTGGGTGTTCCTCAGGCTCCAGTCACCCCAGGGCATCCTGGCGAGGGGGGAAGGCAGGGGAGGAGTCGAGAGCAGAGCCTGGTGCTCCTCCTGAGCGCCCCCCCCCCCCCAGGGCGGCAGAGAGGGCTGGCGCAGGGGTGGGCGGGCAGGGAGAGAAGCAAAGCTGGGCAGGGACCAGGGATGGGGCTTTGTGCCAGGTCATACCAATCCCAGCAAAAAGGGGCAGGCTGGAGTCAGGGTTGGTGGAGGGAGGCGTTTGTGGGTAAGGCAACTGAGTGTCCTCCCGGGTCCCCGCGCCTCCAGCCGTCACCAGGGACGGCAGCTGCCCAGAGGCCACCCCGCGGGAGGCCCCCGCTGCGAGGGCCCCGCAGCAGCAGGCCTGGCGCGCTCGCGTCTTCGAACCTCGCCCGCGCACAAGGCCAAGCGCTTTTCCTCTGTGCCGAGCTCCGTCTGGTTCGCTGGCTTGCAGGAGAAGCGCCGGACTTGAAACTTTGAGCCCCGCGGCGACGAAGCCCGCCCTCTGCCTTCGCCCCGCCTCGCGCCGCTGCTGCGCGCCTCGGCCTGACCGCCTAGCTTCCCCGCCAGTCCGTGCGCATGCGCGTGCTCGGGGCTCCAACGCCCGCTCCTCCGGGAAGCCCTCCCTGATTCCAGGCGGAAGAGGTCCTGACTTCCTGCCTCAGGGCGCCTGTTGATCCTCCTTTCCAATGTTTTTGACCAGATGGTAAAACTCCATGCCTGTGTGGTTGGCCTAGAAGGCGGGGCCTGTCTGGCTCCCTCAGCAGTCTCACAGGGAACACAGTGGCCTTGGACAAGGCCTTTGACTCTTTGATTCTGTGACCTCCACACCAGTCTGATACCCGTGCAGGCCCCCAGGGAAGCCAGGCCCAGACACGCCTTCCCCTGCACAGCCAGTGCTGTTGGAGGCCTCGGGCACTGAGCAACGGACCAGACACGGAACAGCCGGCATGGGCTTAGAGGAGGCATGCAGCGTGCAGCAAGTGTCCTCGGGGGGCACTCAGACCCTGGGCCGCACAGGACGCTGGCAGGGCTGGCCACCTCGGGGACTTTGGACTCAGCCTGGGGTCAGCGTTCAGGAGGCTGGGCATGCCTGCATCTTCAGGGCCCAGCCCGTCCCTGTTGCCCATCTTCGCCCAGTCAGCCCCCAGCCAGCTTCCGCCGTCCAGCCGCAGACCCTGCTCAGCCCACTGGCCGTGCTGTCAGCTGCGACACAGGGACACCAGCCTCTCCCAGAGCGCTTGCTTGACCAGCACCTGGCTAGAATGGGCTCTGGATTCCTGGCCGACTCAGGAGCTACCCTACAACCCAAAACAAGAGGAGGCACCCCCAATAAAACCTCAAACACCCAGATGTGAGGAACACATCCAGAGCAGTCTTTATAATAAAATTAATATTGAATCATATAACACAGAGTCCAAGAAAAGATATAAAAATTGGAATGTAGAAATTGATTTGTAGAAAACATCAGAACATCAATCCTCACCCCGCCCCTGCCCCCCCCCCCCCCACCGCTGGCAGAAAGTTCTGCAGCAAGGCCACGGGGCGGGAGGGGGGGGGCAGGCCCCTCCCAGTGTAAGCAGCTTGTGTGCCACATCCCCCAGGCCACAGGATGAAGGTGTGCAGAGACTCTGAGTCAGAGCTTCCTTGCAGTGGGGGGTGAGGGTTTGCTGAGGTGAGGGCAGATACCAAGGCAAGAGTTTCCAGACCAGGCAGAACAGAAATGTACCCTGAGGGACAGGAGGAGTTCCCCAGCCTTGCAAAGACAGACACAGGAGACAGGTTGTCCCAGAAGCCCTGACCTGGGAGCAGGCTTGAGTTTGCAAAGGGGAGGCAGAGCTCAGGCTGAAGGCACAAGGCTGCCCATCCAGAGGCACCTCAGTCTCAGTCCCCACCCACATACCCATGGTCCGGGCAAGGTTGTGTGTGCATCTGGTTCTGGTCTGCCCTTCCGCCTGCAAGGGCCCCTGAAGGACACAGAGCTGTGGGCCCCAGTAAAACAGGGTAGTGGGGACAGAAAAAAGGCCCTCTCTTCCAGGGAGGCCTCTTTGTCTAAGTTTGGGATAAGGAACCTGTTGCAGTAAAAAAGACACTAGTGTCTGGTTTATTTTAGAAAATAGAAAACCGGGGGGCCTGGCTGGCTTAGTTGGTAGAACACGCAGCTCTTAATCTCAGGGCCATGAGTTCAAGCACACACTGGGCAGGGAGCCTACTTGTAAAAAAAGGAAAGAAAGAAAGAAGGCTGGGCCCCACAGCCACTACCCAGTGTGGTCAGGGATGGCATCCAAAGACCAAAGAGTAACCCCGCGAGGATTTCCTTCCCCACCACAAACCTTCCCAGCAACACCAGAAGGTCCAGAGGACTCCCCCCCCCACCATCCCACACCCCTGAGATGGTCCCTGCAAAACAACAAAGGCAGCATAGCAGGGAGACTGGGGAGTCCCTCTCTCCCAAGCGTAGGCACGTGCTGGCAGGGCAGGGCCTGGCCTGCCCCCTGTCCCGGGAGAGGCCGAGGCTCCAGAAGAGGATTATTGCTCAGAACCCCAGCACAGACCCAATCGGGTCGGCGGGGCGGCCAGCAGTACCTAACCCTAACCGAAGGCACGTGGGATTCTGCTGAGTGCGGCCTGACAAGGCAGGCTGCAGAAGAGGAGTGGGGACTTTGCCTCGAAGTCCTGGCAGCCCGAGGGCAGTGGGCAGGCAGAGTGGGCTCTTCAGGGAGACAGGGCAGGCCTCCTCCGAACGCGCACCTGGCTGGCGGGCACGAGGCTCTGCTGGTCCTCACAGAAGTCCAGGAATCTCCGCCAGAGAGGGCAACAACGCAGGAGGCGGTGGTCCCCTGTGCAGGTTGAGGGACGGGTGGTGGACCCGTGGTGGACCCCTGCCCCGCCCTGGCCCTCCTGCCCCCAGCCCTGCAGCCACACTCCCAGGGAGAAGCCCCGCCCCCAGCCGTGCAGCCACACCCCCAAGAGAAGCCCCGCCTCAGCCCGCCCCGCCCCCAGCCGAGAAGCCCCGCCCCCAGGAGAAGCCCCGCCCCCAGCCGAGCAGCCAAGCAGCCCTACCAATGAAACAGAGACCCTCTTTGGCCCGGGTGATGGCCACGTTCACTTGATTGGGGTCCACCACAAAGCCCAGGAACCTCTTCAGCCAGCTCTTCGTCGGCCGCTGGTCCAGGTCACTCTCGGGGCAGGTGCGCACGGTGCTCACCAACACGTAGCGCCACTCGCTTCCTGCGCAGTTGGGCGCACGTGATGAGGCCCCTCCCAGGTCCCGCACCCACCCTCTGGCCCCGGGAGGCCCTGCCGCAGAGCCGCGCTCACCCTGGCTCTTGGTGATGGAGCACACGCTCACTCCAGTGACACCCTCTTGCCCAAGCCTCTTGCCGATCTCCGCAGCCTGAGCATTGTAGGGCGTGAGAATGGCAACGTCCTTGGGGTCCACGGTCCTGCCCAGGGTCAGCTGCTTAGCAATGCGGACCTGAGGGACCAAGGGGGTGCTGCTGGAGCAGGCCCTGGCACCTCTCCTGCGCTGGACACCCGAGCCTCACCTGTTCCCTCAGTCCCTCTGCCTCATCCTCCAGGAAGCCCTCCCTGACCAAGGGGCACCAGGGAAAGTCTCACTGACACTCACCACCTCGGCCACCTCCTCCGGGTTGGCCTTGGAGTTTTCATTCCCTTCATCTGTGGACACCAGTAGGCTCTGCTCATGGCCCTGCACATGGCCAAAGATGACAGAGCAGCTCTCCTTGCCAGTGTGGCCCAGGACGCTGGGCAGCCGCTTCAGGCCCGGCCAGGTCTTCAGTTTCTTCTTGTAGAACTCCGTGGAGGGGAAGGCACAGATGTCCGCATGCTGCAAGGCAGGGCACGAGCCTGGTCACCAGTCTAGCTGTCCCGGGGCCAAGAGCTGGGGATCTTGGAGGCCAGGGTGGACACAGGAGGTTGAGGTGTGGGCAGCAACCCCTTGGGCATCCCTGGCCTCAGACCACACCGCGGCCAGAGATGGCGAGGCTGGGACCGGCTCACCATGCGATACTGTGTGTCCAGCAGGTAGGCATCCGCGTGATACCTCTCGAAGAGAGACCGGTCCAGCCCCAGATTCTGCAGCTGCTCGCTCCTGACCACAGGGCGCAGCTGCTTGTGGTCCCCCAGAAGAACCACCTGCAGACCCAGGCAGTCACAGTCCCGACACCTGCAGACCTCGAGGTACCAGCCCATGGCGTGGCCACTCCACCACCAGGAGGCTGTCCTCCAGGGCGAAAGGCCACACCCACTGTCACCCCCCTGGGGCTCCCAGCTCAGCACCCAGCTCGCTCACCTTCTCCACCCCTGAGAAGGCCACCAGCGGGATGAGGGTCTCGGGCTCCGTGGCCATGCCTGCTTCGTCAATGAGGACCTGCCGCACAGCCAGCCTCTTGAGGCCAGCTGAGGCCGCACACGAGCACGTACACAAGACCACCCTGTGCTGCTCCAGCTCGAACTTCCGTGCCTTCCCCAGCACCTGCTTGTACCTGCGTGGGGACAGCCCTCGGTCACAGAGGGAACCCCCCCTCCCCACACATCTCCACCGTGGAGACAACGGCACGGGCCCAGCAGCTTACCGGTTGAGGTCATCCTTGGAAAAGACCTCCCCTTTCTGCACCCGAGCATCGAACCTCCTGATGTCCGCCGCGTAGGGGTTGGAGGCCTGCCGGACCCTGTGGTGCAGGGTGATGCTCCTGGGGTGGGAGGGACAGCCGTGAAGCCCCGTGTTAGTCCTCACCCCGACAGGACTGTGGGGGTCCTGCACCCACAGACTGCCAGGAGACTGCACCTGAGGCTCTGGTTGGGCCTCCCCTCCCGAGGGGTCTTCCTGGGCGGGCCGCTGCTGCCCACGCTGGGCACCGGGAATTCAGTGGCCTCGGCCTGCTCGCTGTACACTCGCAGAGGCTTCAGCTCTGCTCTCCTGCTCAGCAGCAGTCCTGGCGGCAACAGGACATGAGTCACCGTCCCCCGGGGCCAGCACTGTCAGGCAAAGCCCCCACACAACCAGCCCAGCGCACCTGCCAGGACGTCCACAGACTTGTTAGAGGGACCGCAATACAAGACGCACGGGCCCCCCAGCAGCTCCTCCTCCCTGGGGGCGCCCCAGGCCATCACCTGCTCCTCATTTGCCTTGTGAAACCAGAACACAATGTGGAAACCCACCACCGTCTTCCCCGTGCCTGCGGGCAGAGACCGTCATGAACAGAGCCCCTGGCCACCGGCGCAGGCAGCCCGAGGCCCCAGCCCCGCAGCACGGGCCCCACCTGGCGGGCCCTGGATCACTGTGAACGGCTTCTGCAGGACCGCCCTGACAGCCCGGTTCTGGCTGGAGTTCAGCGTGTGGCAGCCTCCAGGCAGGTCAAATGTGCGTTTCTCCAGGAGCCTGCTGTACGTCCCTAAGGAAGGGTCAGGCCTGCCTGAGCAGGGGCGCAAGGCAGGACACAGGCAGGATGAAGGGATGTGGGAGAGCTGCAGGGTCCCTGGACCTACCTCTGTGGAGGGTCTGCTCGGAAGCAAGGCGGCAGGACGGAGGGATGGGCCGGCCCAGGGCAATGCTGACGACCAGCGGGGACGCACCGTCCAACCTACTCACGGCTTCTTCCTTGCGACTGGGGGCAGGTGGCAGTGAAGAGGGACCCAGGGACATCCACAGGATTCCCCCCAGGAGGGGACCCAGGGAGTTCTCGCCCCACCCGGCCCGCTTTTCCCCAGCTTCTCCCCGTGGAAGCTACTCACATGTCAGGAAGCTGCTTGGGCAACACCTCAATAGTGAAGCGGGTGCCCGGTCTCAGCACCTCTTCTGGAACTTTCTCCATGGGCATGTGCTGGACGAAGAAGTACACCTGCCTGGAGGTCTCCTGCCGGTCAGCTTGGCCCTCCTTCGGGTCCCAGTGTTCCATCAGCCCGTGGGCCACCCACATGTACGTGTCAGGGTCGATGCTCAGGAGGGGAGGCCGGCTAGGGCCAGCTGGGAGGGGCGGCTCCCCTGCGACAGGCAGGGCCGGCAGCCCCTCGAGCCGGATGCAGAGGTAGCAGTGGCCGAAGCTGAGGTCAATGCCATGCTCGCTGAGGAAGGACGGCTCCAGGCAGAAGGAGCCGCGCAGCTGCCCCCGTGCCACCTGCTTTGCGTCCCAGGACACGCTGACGTGCTGCAGCGTGATGGAGTCACCCTCCGAGACGGCGCCTGTGGCCGACTCCAGAGAGCAGAACGGCCCCCACACACGGGCGTACTCGTCCTCATTGAGACACCGGTCCTGCACCGCCCGGGGCGCCTGGTCCAGGAAGCAGTCGCTGGGCCGCTCCACGTGCTGCAGGCAGAGGGTGAGGCCCGGCGCCACGGTGCACAGCTGCAGGCTTGGTACCAGGAAGCCCCGCTGCAGGCCGGCGCTGAGCTGCACCTGCAGCACGTCTCCGCTGCCCAGCTCCCGGGACACCTCCACGAAGTGGCCGCAGCGGCTGTGCCTCACGCTGCCCAGCTCCCGGGGCGGGGGCTCCGCCATGCCCAGCTCCTGCACCAGGGCCGCCGCCTCAGGCCACCGCTCCACCTGCACTAGCTCCAGCAGCTGCTTCCACGGGGCGGCGTCCACCCGCCGGGTGTGGGGGTCAAGCAGGGCGCCGGGCAGCGGGGAGCGCGGCCCTTCTGCCCGCACTGAGTAGATGCGGCGCCGCCATTCCAGCCGCAGGCCCGGCCGCCCGGCCAGGTCCCTCGGGTGCTCGGCCAGCTGCAGGGCGCGGTAGTGCACAGGGCAGGGGTCAGGCAGGGTCTCGGGGTTGGTGGGGAAGAGCAGCTTGAAGCCGCGGGCGCCCGTCTCCACGCCCACCACGACGCCCAGCTTGCCCTGCGGCTGGACCCTGAGCTGCGCCGCCAGATGCAGGCTCCGGGCCTGGCGCTGATAGGCCTGGGCGCGCGCGTGCTGGTGGCTGAATTCCTGGCACAGCCCGTCAATGTCCCTGGCGGAGTAGGGGGCGCCCCCGTGGCCCAGCGCCAGCAGGACCTGCCGCTGCAGTACCACGTCCAGGTACCTGCGGATGGGCGAGGTGGCCCACGTGTACCAGTCCACCCGCAGCGCGTAGTGCCCCGCCACCTGCTGCTCGCCCTGGCGGGAGCGGCCAAACACAGAACGGCCCAGGGCCTTGCGGAGGTCGAGGCCCACGTGAGCCAGGGAGGGGTGCACGTCGTCCGTGGTGATGAGGTCCGCCAGCAGATTGCGGTCCCCGGCATGGGCGGCGTGCTGCAGGAGCCTCCACAGGGCGGCCTGGAGGTAGACCTGTCGGCCGGGGGACCCACAGCCCCGCAGGTGGTGGCGCAGGTGTAGGGACAGGGGCACCAGCTCCGCGTGCTTCTCCCCCAGCGCGGCGAGCTGGCGCTCACTGGGCGCGGGCTGCCACCGCAGCGGTGTGACCGTCCGCGTGCACTCACTGCCCACGAGGAGCTCGGCCACCAGGCTGTTGAACTGGATCATGTACTCCTTGACCATGGCGTGGGCCGCACGGAAGCCCAGCACGCCGTCCTCGCTGGGGTGCTCGTAGTGCACGTCGGTCCCCAGGCGGGCTCGGCGCAGCACCCGGGAGAAGTGGCAGGCGGCCACGACACAGGCGTCCACAGAGTCCAAGAGGCTGGGCAGCTCCCTGCCGGCGCCCGGATGCCGCCTGATGACGTGCTCGGCCTCCTCGTAGGACAGCTGGCGGTCAGAGCGGATCACAGAGGGCGCGAAGTGCAGGCCTTTGAGCTGGTCGCTGCCCTTCTCAACCGTGAGGAAGAGGGAGACGGCCAAGCGATCCTGGCCCGGCAGGAGGCTGAGCGCCTCCTGGCAGAGGCTGGCCGGCAGCATGGGCTGCGGCTCCCGGTCAGGGGCGTAGAACGTCACGCCCCGTCTGCGGGCCTCCAGGTCCAGAGGCCCGTCCCTGGGGACAGCGCTGGCCACGTCGGCGATGTGCACGGCTACCTCGTACCTGGAGCCCAGATCTCGGACACTGAGGGCATCGTCCAGGTAGCGGGCACCCTGGGGGTCCACGGTGAAGGTCAGAGAGCCGCGGCAGTCCTCCCGGCGGTCGGGTGCCCGGCTGAGCTCTGCCCGGTACTTCTGCAGCGCCTTGCTGACGGAGGCCGGCTCTGGCCCCGGCGCCCTCAGGCCGTGCTCCAGGTCCAGGATGCGGAGGCCCTGCTCCCAGGTGGTGGCCTCAGGTAGCACCTCCAGGATGATGCCCAGGGGGTAGTAGAAGCGGGGTCGCCACAGGACAACACGTACCCAGAAGAGCCGGCCGCCACGGGCCTCGGCAGGTAGTCGCTCATACCTCACGCGCCGCACGCGGCCCTGCTGGACGCAGTGCACAGGAATCTGCAGCGGGTCCTTCAGCTCGGCCACGAAGATCTTGGTCACGGAGCCATCGATGGGGGTCATGATGCGAGGGTCCCACTCATCCATGCGGCACACAAACACCAGCTCCCGCCGTTTCCTCTTGAGCACGCCCACCACGCGGCCTTGCAGCTTCCCCGAGGGGCCTTTGTCTGCACCCAGGACCTCCACCAGCACCTCGTCCCCGCTGAAGGCCATCCCACAGTGCAGGCGGCCCCTGATGTGGATGGGGCCGCAGTCCGTGTCGTCCAGCGGGATGGCCAGAGCCCGCTCGAAGGTCTCCTGCACGAAGGCGCAGGGGCGGTACAGCTCAGGCTCCAAGCTCAGCAGCTTCCGCAGTGCGGCCCGCGGCAGGCTCCTGTACTGCCGGGCCTGCTGTGGGGACTCGGGCCGGGCGACGGCGTCCAGCAGCCCATCTTCCCGGACGGTCACTGCCACGTTCCGGGCTTCATCCAGGAGCTCCTGCAGGATGGAGTCGTCCGCATTGAGCTCCATGTCGGAGGGCCAGAAGTCCGACTCAGAGTCCTCGAGGTCCTCGGGGTCCCCATCTTCCGTGGCTGTCAGCCCGGCCACTGCCTTCCACGGGGCCACATTCCGCATCGATGAGTTCCCTGCTGAGGTCGTGTCCTCTGCCTCTGGGGGCGCCAGGGCGGTCTCCCTCACCGCTGGGCAGCCCCCTGCCACAGACCCCAGTGCCGCGTCCCCAGCCTCTATGCTCTGTGTGGCTTCATCTCCCGCTGCCGAGGTTTTGGAAGGGGATGTCCTCCCTTCAGCCCTTGGTGCCATGTTGTCCTTGGCCACGTGCTCTGTGGCTAGAGGCCCTGCTGTGCCCTCTTCCGGGACAGAGTCCTGGGCCACGGCAGCCACAGATCTCTCTGCTTGGAGGGCCCAGCGCTGCCTCCTGCTCTGGACCACGCTCTGCTCAATGTGCTCCAGGGACAGGCTCTCGGGCCAGACACTGTGATGCTTCACGCACTCGCGGATGAAGCTCTTCCAGAGCTTGCTACAGGCCCCGAAGGAGCAGAGGGCCACGGCGTTGCCCACAGCCACCACCTGGGACTGGGCGCGCGTCATGACAGTGTTGAGCACGCGGGCATCGGTGAAGAAGCCCAGGGCGGGCGCCCCCGAGCTCAGCAGGCTGCGGTGGTTGTGCACGGTGCTCAGCACCACAGCACGGAACTCCCGCCCTGCGAGGGGGCGTAGTCAGGCCGGGAGGAGAGCCCGCCCCCCCCCTCCGCACCTGCCCCTCCCACCCCAGCACTCATCACCCACCTGGCAGGATCTCAAAGCTGCCCACAGACACCTGGCCCAGGTCCCTCTTCCTCAGCTCCTGTCTCAGTGCGCCTACCTGTGGACACACACGGCCAGAGCAGCCGGCCCGAGTGAGCCCCTGGGGGGGGATCACCAGGCCCACGGCCCGGAGCCCCGGCCCCAGTCGCGGGGTTCAAGCCCCACACCGTGGCCTGGCAGATTCATCCCTCAGCCCCTCTCTCAGGAGGAGCCACTGAGGCTGAGGAGGTCCCCCCTCTGACCACAGAGGGCCCCCCCTCCTCTGGGCGTCCCAGCCAGAAGTGGGGAGGTGGGCTGTTGCAGGCGGCAGGGGCTCACCTGGGCACCGTGGGACACGGCACAGATGTGCCTCTGCTCGCGGCTGCCCCAGCAGGGGGGCCAGCTCTGGTAGATCTCCTGCACCTTCTCGACCACCTGGGCGGTCTCCGCCGCGTTCAGCCAGGACGCACCTGACAGGTCCCGCTCGGGGTTGCCCGCCACGTGGCAGAACATGAGAGGGTAGTGCGTGGGGTGGCGAGGGACCCGGCCGCTGGCGTGGATGGGACTGCCCTCGGCCAGGTAGAAGTGCCGCGAGACAAAGTGGAGGATGGCCTCGGTGCAGCGGTAGTTCTCGTGGAAGACGAGACGGCTGCGCCGTGCCACGGCGTGGGCCTCCCGCTGGTAGTGCCAGAAGAGGCGGCAGAGCAGGGTGTGGGCCGCGGCCTGGGCGCACGGCACGCTGAAGAGCCTGGGCGTGACCTGCCGGTGGTCCCCCGCCAGCACCAGGCGCGTGCCGGGCCCGGCGTAGCGCAGTGGGGTGAGCGCCTCACACTCCAGCATCTGGGCGGCCTCGTCGATGAGGATGTGAGAGAAGAAGCCGCGGGGCACCCTGAGCTCGCGCGCCTGGGACGCCGTGGCCACCACGATGCGGTGCTGTTCCAGCTCGGCCCGTGTCGGGGCGCGGAAGGCGCGGCGGTCCCCGGTCAGGAGGCAGTAGCGCAGCGTGGTCTCGTCCGTCTGGCTGGGCGGCCGGTCCGTGAACATCACCCGGAGCGGAGTGGCCTCAGGGTGGCCGCTGCGCACGTAGCGGTGGAAGTGCTCCTCAATGTAGATGTCGGCCGCACTGAGGGGAAGGGCACATGGTCTACCGAAGCACGTCCTGTGAGCCCAGCCTGGCCCGGATGCCAGGAATTTAGCAGAGGCACACAGACCCGTGTCCCGCCCCACACAGCTTTGACGCCGGCAGAAGGGACAGAGGACAAGGTCAGAGTCGGACGAGAACCGGCAACAGCACAGAGGGTCTGGGTGGTCAGGGAGGGATCCCTGGAGGAGGAGGTGAAGGTGCTGGCCGTGCAGAGAAGCAGAGAGGGGAACCGCAGGGGCCCCTGCCTGAGATAGCCCGGGTGGCCAGAGGCTGTGCTTGGCCCGGAGCTCAGCTCCCAGGGGGGCTGTCAGTGGGCAGTGATGGGCACCAGCTCTCGGGAGCAGATGGAGAAGCACCGAGGCCAGGGTATCCTGGGGACATGCGAGAGCCCCTGGGCATCTCTGCAGGGACCTGCTTCCCAGGACCCCAGGGATCCCTAGGCCCACCATGGGAGAGACCCCTGCCTGGGCAGCAGGAAGCGCTGGGAGCTAGGAAAATCATACCAACCACAGGGGATCCATTAAGAGAGACCGAGGGAAGACAACAGCAGAGCCTGGCCCTGGGAACTGCTGGATGGGCCACGCCAGATCCCCCCCCAACAACTCCGTCTGGTCTGGGGACTTTGTGGAGCCACAGCCCCGCCCACAGACAGCAGACCCTGACCCCCCAGAGCACCTTGCACTGGGCCCAAAGCACAAATGTCCCATCTCTTTTAGCCCAGGGAAAGTCCCAAGGATCAGAGTGACTCCGACCGCCCTAAGAGCTGCACTGTCCCTACCCCTGCAGCGTCCACGGGGCACCCAGAGGACGCAGGCCCAGCCTAGACCCTGCTTTGCCGATGGCCAGGCAAGGCCGGTGACCCACTCTAGCACAGGCTGCCCAGGCCTCCAGGGACCCTGGGAATGCCCGGCTCCCCTCCTCCTCACAGGGACACCGCAGCCAGCGGCACATGGCCCCGGCCCAGCAGGCAGGCGCGGCTCTGGGCTCACCTGTTGGTGTGCGTGCAGATGAGCACCCTAGTGTGGGGCTGCCGGATGACCTCCAGCGAGGCCATGGCCAGTGTGTAGGTCTTGCCTGTGCCAAAGGGGCCGTAGATGAGCAGGGGGGCAATGGGCCGGACGCCCCCCGGGCTACCGCCCGCAATGAGCGCCACGGCCAGCTTCTGCTTATGGTTGCCATGCATCGCGGGGGGCGCAGGCAGAGGCCGGGGCAAGGAGCACGTCGGCAGGTCCGGCACCACCAGTCGCACGTCAGGCAGCGCGTCTACCGCCTGGTGCCAGAAGCGGAAGGTCAGCGGGTCGATCTGGAACTGCACCTCAAGTAGGGGGCTGGTTTCGGGCCGCAGCCCCAGGGCCACGCAGCAGCGGGCAGGCAGCAGCAGCCAGAGCGCCTGCTCCGAGCTAGCCCGTGTTTCCAGCCGCACTTCAAACACCGTGCGGTCAGGTGCAGGGACGGGGGCCACCAGGGCTGTGCTGACCGCCCGGCCCAGCAGAAAGCCTTCGTCTGTGTCCGGCATCCGGGAGGAGGGTGTGGGGACCACGGCATAGAGGGCCCCTGATGGCGGGAAGAGCATGCCCAGGGCCGGTGTCTCCAGGGCCGTCCGCAGGGTCACCGGGCCCCGGAAGTTCAGCCTGGCGGGGAGAGTAGGGTCAGTGCTCCAGGGCCGGGACTCTGTGGCCCTACAGCCCAGTGGCCCTCACTCACCTGGCCACCAGCCGCTGCTGAGCCGCCTCCTCCTCATAGAGAAACTGGTGCACCCTCGCGCGGTAGTTGGCACAGGACATGGGGCCTGGGGCGGCGCCCCCGGGACGGAAGTCCAGCGCCAGGGCGGGCACCTTGTACTTGGCCAGCAGGGCCACCTGCTCAGCTGTCCGCTCCACACCGGGCACCACGTGGCGGTTGCCCGTGTGCCAGCGCTCCAGCTCCTTGGTGTGGCCGCACGCCGGCCTGCCCTGCAGCCCCAGGCAGTGCACCTGGCCCAGGAGCAGCCCCAGCTTCCGTAGCAGGGCAGGCCGGCGGCCAAAGTCGAAAACCACCCACTGCTCGAAGCAGCCGAAGGAGGCGCTCTGCACTCGCACCTCCACCTGGAATCTGGCTGTGGGGGCGCGCACTCGGAAGCGCTCCCCCTTTGCATAGAGCTGGCCCCGCGGGAGGCGGGGGGCCACCAGCGAGAAGTCTGCTCCCAGCTCCTGCTTGAGCAGGGCCACGTGCAGCAGGGGTTCCTGGGGGAGAGACTGGTTGGGGAGGCGGCCCAGGACCCTGCCCGCCCATCAGCATCCAGGTGGACACTCAGGCCCCTCCCCACACTGCTGGGCTTCCTGGCTGTGACCCCAGAAGGGCGCTCAGCCTGTCTGAACCTTGGGGTTCCTCCCTGCAAATGGGGTCCCGGAGCAGCCCCGGTGGAGGGTGAGCGAGGGGAGGGTGTAGCACGGGATGCCCAGGGCACACGAGCTGACTCGCCTGGTCCTCACTCTCTGAACCAGGCACTCCCACAGAGCTCAGCCCAGAGACCCACGCATTGCTTCAGACCACACAGGCGGCTCCAAACGCGGAGCCCAAACACCTCCCCTCCCCGGCCGAGCTGACGGCTCACCTCAGAGCGGATATCAAATACCCAGCTGTGCTGAGTCTTCTTCTCAGAGGCCTGGTGCACCAGGGGCTGGTGGCACGAGACAGACACGCCATCAACAGTCTCCGCCAGCTGCATGGAAGCCGGGCCGTCAGCAGTGGGGCTCTGGCCCGGCAACCCCTTGCCCACTTGCCTGGTCCCCACTTACCACCAGGACTTCACTTGGACTTTGCTGGTACTCAGCCAGCAGCCGGGCCTGGTAAGACACCAGCCCCTCCTGCCAGGCAGCTTGCTCCCTCAGCTCCAGGCCCTGCGCCCGCTGCACCCACTCCTGCAGCTCCAGCTCGGAATGCGCCTTGGTGCAGGCATCCCCGTACTCGCAGAGGTCGGGTCTGGGAAATGGGAGGTCAGCAAGACGAGCAGGGGTCAGCCCTGTCAGCCCAGTGCCGGCCTGTGGCGGGAGGCAGGGTCGATTCCAGGCCTGGGGGAGGGCAGGGTGGGAACAGGGCCCCCCTCCATCCTGTGCCCACGAGAGAAGGCCTCCATGCGCGTCCCTCAACCACCCTCCAGAGGCCGGGGCGGGGACCAGCTGATAGCACAGAGGGGATAGAGAGCCCCCGGTCCCAGCTGAAGGGGGGGTGTCCCCCACCCCCACCCCACTGTCCTCACTTGGGGCAGAGCTCAAACGTGGAGAGCCCCGTGGGTGGGCTGCGGTGCTCCCAGAGCTCGGCCAGGTCCAAGGCCACCATCTGTGCGTGCTCCAGGGATGAGCAGTGGTTCTCGAAGGCCTCCTGGGAGGGGCAGGTGACCAGGCAGGCACGGCAGTACAGCTGGACGCTGGGAGGCCGGCCGCAGGGGGCTGCACGTTTGTCCCCTCTGGGGGCAGTGGGCGAGAGCAGGTCCCGCCGCTGGAGCCCCCCCAGCTGCTCGGCCTCCCACACAGCCATCTCCACTGCGCTGTGTGCGTACTGGCAGCGGGAGGCCCCGTGCCGGCATGGCCGCCCGCGCCCCACGTACATGCAGTAGGCCAGCGGCTGGCCGTACTGGGGCTGCGGCCGCACCTCCACTACCTGCTGCTTGCGGCGGCCCTCGGCGCTCACGTGGGCCAGGAGTGAAGGGCAGGCCCCGTGCTGGGGGCAGTGGCCCTGGGCGTCCATGGCACAGAGGCGCGGGGGACAGCTCCGGAAGCAGTGGGAGCAGAGCAGCTGGAAGTGGCCGCCATGCTCGGTGCGGATGGTGTCCGCGGGGCTGTGCTGCTCCCCCTGGGCACCCCCCCCCTGTAGCTCAGTCTTGAGCCACAGACGCCCGACATTGTGCTCGCGCTCGAAGTTCCAGACCAGGGCCTCCTCCGGGCTGCGGGCGAAAGTGCACTGGTTGCCGTGCCGCCGGCAGCCCAGCCCCGGGCTGTAGTACCAGCAGACGTCATAGCGGGCAGGCCGAGGGAAGCTGGGCCGGCGGGCCACCTTGCGCCACACCCGGCTCTTGGTGGCTCGCCTGAAGCGGGCCAGCAGGGTCTCTCGGGGACAGCGGTGCTCTGTGCCTCGCAGCACGTAGGTGCTCTCATTGAGGCGCTGAGTACAGCGGGGGCAGGCCAGGTGCAGGTCCACCTGGGCACACAGCCTGGCCAGAGACTGCTCCTTGGTGGCCATGGGGCTGGTGGGTGACGAACCAGACCCTGGGGACAGCATGCCTGGCCTGGCTCTGCGGAGGGCCGTCCGAGGCTCACAGCATCACCGGGTCCTCTGGGGCTGTTGGCCCCTGACGAGAAGTCTGGAGCAGGAAGAGCAAGGAGCACAGTCAGACCCCGAGGCCAGGAGCCCCACGCCCCACAGGCACCCAGGCAGGGGCTCAGTCACACTCTGCCTCTCCGACAGGCAGACAGGAGGAGGGGCTTGTTCCTCCAAGGAGCTGGGCCCCACTGACCTTGACCCAACCGAGACCCCTCCCACTTGGGGGCGGGGGTCCTCTGGGCCAGCCTGTGGGAGGAAGGGTGCCCTGGCGACAGGAGCCCTGGGGGCCCGGACTCTCGGGGCTCCCCCCGGAGCCCCCCTCTCCACGCCCTCCAGCACCGGCGCAAACACACGGCAGCCCCGCTCCGGCGGGGCCAGGCCGGCTCCGGCGACCTCCGCGCTCGGCGGGGGCCCGCGGGACGGCACGAGCTCGGGCAGGAAGTGGGGAAGCCCCGTGCGAGTGGAACTTGCAGGGGAAACTCTAAGCGCGACACCAGCGGTTTTGAAAGGAAGCGGTTGCAGCCTCAGCCCGAGCGGGGACGGCCGGCCCGGTCCGGCTGCAGAGGGACGGGGCTGAGAGCCCAGGCCCCGGGGGACGCTCCGAAACGGGACGACGCTCGGGTTCCGGCCTCGGGGCGCAGAGATCGCGGCCCCTCCCCAGGCGGGGGCCAGGGTCGCAGCGACCGGGGGCCGGGCCGGGCCGGGGGCGCGCAGGTGGCTTCCCGGAGCCCCCGCCGCCCGCCACCGCGCCGCACGCCCCTCCCGCGGAGCGCGGCCGCCCCCTCCGCCCCCTCCACCCCCTCGCGCCTGGGGGGGTCCCACGGAGGCCGCCCCGGAGGGCGGCCGAGACCCCGGCCCCTCGCCCGGCGCTTACCCTGCGCGCGGAGCCGCCCCCGCCACCGGCGCCCGCCCCGCGCCGAGCGATCACTTTCGTTTCTGCCCGCGGGTGACTCGGAGCGCTGACGCCCCAGCGCGGAAATTACCTCACCGCCCCCCCCGCCCCGCCCCCGGCGCCGCCCCCACCCCCACCCCCGCCCCTCGGCCGCGGCGGCCAGGGCTCCCGAGGTCCACCCCAGGTGCCCCGCGCGCACGCACATCCGAGGGGCGCCCCGGCCGGGCAGTTTGCAGAAGGGGCCAAGCCCGCGGCGGCGGTGAGGAAGCCGGACAGCAGAGCAGGGGGTAAAGGGGCTCCGGCCGGGGCGCCCCACGGCACACTGACCTGTCCGGACTGGGGGCGGGGACGGCTCGAGGAAGGGGCGGCTTTCCTAAATGGCTCCGTCCAGTCTAGGTGGGAGGGACCTGCCTACCCTCCTCCCTGGGGAGGTTCTTAACTGAGGATGCCCTGGGGTTACATGCAACCCCTGGACAGTGAGCGCTCCCCCATGCCAGAGGGCCGCAGGGTCAGGAGCACTTTGCGGCCTGATTGCATTTGACCCCCCAACTTTCCTGCACGGGCGCCATCCTCAGTCACCCTTGAGGAAACTGAGGCCCTGCCCTCACGGGCTGAGGCCCAGTGGCCAGCGAGCTAGCAGAGCACCCAGTCCCCCCATCGCCACCTGATGCGACCCCAAGGATCCTGGATTCCCAGATTCATAACCTTGTAGAGTCCCCTTGACAATGAAGAGAGCCAACAGACACGGCAGAAGTTTGACAGCCAAGACTGGGCCAGAGGACACGCACGGCATCCTCCCAGCCCGCTCAGGCTGACTGTGGGGCATGCCGGCCACTGTGGCCTGAGGGCACCCGAGCAGCATGGCCCACAGTCCCCTGTGCCGGGAAGGACTGAGGCCCCCTGCCAAAGCCCCGCACCAGCTGTCTGGAATGTCTGTGAGTCATCCTGCGAGAGGACCCTCCAGAGGACTGCAGCCCCAGCTCCACCACAGCCGGAGCCCCCACACCTGAGCCTCCAGCCAGCTTCCAACTGCAAGATGACATGTGCTCAACGTCGTTTCAGGCCAACAAGTCTTGGGGCGACTTCTCACACAGCCGTGGAGAGCCGGTACACCAAGACCGTTCCGAGTGAGAGGCAGCTGTACCAGAGCAGGGCTAGCATCACGTTGCGGGGGCAATAATGGAAGCGTCCATCGAATTCAGGAAGCTGGCTGGGTGCACATTTATTAATCATACGAGGAGCCTCAAGATACACAAGCATCAAGTTCGAGGACATAATAAAGTCTTCCATAAATGATAACAACAGAAGACCTAGGGATGAGCTTACCAAGAAGCAAAACCCTGAAATGTTCTCAAGAGACACAATGGAACACCACCAACAATGGAACGGAATCCTAGGAGACTTAATATCACATAAAGATATTAATTCTTCCGAAGCTTATCTAGGAACTTAATACAATCCCAGTAAAAATACTAAGAAGAGTTGGGGGATAAACTAGCTGATTTTAAAATTCATTAAGAAAAACATTATACACAGGGCGCCTGGGTGGCTCAGTGGGTTAAAGCCTCAGCCTTCGGCTCAGGTCATGGTCTCAGGGTCCTGGGATCGAGCCCCACATCAGTCTCTCTGCTCAGCAGGGAGCCTGCTTCCTCCTCTCTCTCTGCCTGCCTCTCTGCCTACTTATGATCTCGGTCAAATAAATAAAATCTTAAAAAAAAAAAAAAGCATTACACAAGCAAGAATGGGCAGAAAAATTATTACAAAGAAGAGTAACAGAAAACTGAAGAGATCACTTTCAAACTCATCTTACAGACCTAGCATTACCCTGATCCCAAAGCCAGATAAGGATACCACAGTAAAAGAAAATTAAAGACCAGGATGCCTGGTGGCTCAGTCAGTGAAGCCTCTGCCTCTGGCTCAGGTCATGATCCCAGGGGCCTGGGATCCAGCCCCGCATGGGGCTCCTTGCTCAGCGGGGAGACTCCTTCTCCCTCTGCCTCAGCCTGATGCTCCCCCTATTTGTGCTTTCTCTCTCTGACAAACACATAAATAAAATCCTTTAAAAAAAAGAAGAAGATGAAAATTCAGGACCCATAGCCCTGATGAATATAGAGGCAAAAATTCTCACCAAAATATCAGCAAACCAAACTCAACAGTACATTTAAAGGATGCTCCAGCATGACCAAGTGGGATTTATTCCCGGGGTGCAAGGATGGTTTGACATCTGCAAATCGACAGAAGTGACACATCACATTACAAGAATGAAAGATAGGGTCACCTGGGTGGTGCAGTCGGTTCGGCGCCCGGCTCTGGGCTTCGGCTCAGGTTGTGATCTCAGAGTCTGAGACTGGACCCCACGTCCGGCTCTGCGCTCAGCATGGAGCCTGCTGGAGAGTCTCTCTCCCTTTCCCTCTGCCCCTCCCACTTGTGTGCATGTTCTCTCTCTCAAATAGATAAATAAATCTTTTTAAAAAACGGAATTAAGGATAAAAATCATATGATCATCTTAATAGATGCAGAAAAAGAATTTGCCCGAATACAACATCCTTTCATGATAGAAACGGCCAACGAACTGGATGTAGGAGGAATGTTCCTCACATAATAAACACCGTATGCAAGAAGCCCACAGCCAACATCCTACTCAGCAGGAAAAAGTTAAAAGCCTTTTTTCTGAGATCAGGAACAAGACAGGGATGCCCACTCCCTTCATTCCTCTTTGACATAGCACTGGAAGTCTTAGGCACAGCAATTAGGGAAGAAACAGGTGACGTGATCTTACATATAAAAAATCCTAAAGACTCCACTAAAAAACTGTAAGAATGTGAATGAACTTAGTAAAGTTTCAGGACACAAAATCAACACACAGAAATTGGTTGCACTTCTATACGCTTACAACAAACTATCTGAAAAAGAAATAAAGAAGTGATCCTACTTACAATAGTATCAAAAATAATAAAATATTTAGGAATAAATTTAACAAAGGAGGTGAAAGATCTGTATGCCGAAGCCCGTGAGATTCTGATGAAGAAACTGAAAAAGACACACAAGCAAAAATGGCAAGATATTCTGTGCTCATGGATTGGAAAAATTCATGTGAAAACGTCCATACTACCCAAATCGATCGACAGATTCCCTGTGACCCTAATGAAAATTCCAATGGCATTTTCCATAGAAATAGAAAAAAAAACTATCCTAAAATGTATTTGGAACCACAAAAGACCCCAAATGGTCACACTGAGAAAAAAAGAACAAAGGTGGAGGCATCACACTCCCTGGCTTCAAGCTATAAGACAAAGCTGTAGAAATCCAAACAGTACGGTCTTGGCACATGTACAGACACACAGACCAGAGGACTAGACAGAGAGCCCAGACGTACACCCACACACGTACGGTCGGCTGATTTCTTAGACGGGGAAAGGACCATCTCTTCAATGGGTGGTGTTGGGAAGACTGGACATCCACCTGTGGAAGAATGAAAACTGGGCCCCGCTCACAAAAATTAACTCAAAACGGATCGGAGATTAAATGTAAGACCTGGGGGCGCCTGGGTGGCTCAGTGGGTTGGGCCTCTGCCTTCGGCTCAGGTCATGATCTCAGGGTCCTGGGATGGAGCCCCGCATCGGGCTCTCTGCTCAGCGGGGAGCCTGCTTCCTCCTCTCTCTCTGCCTGCCTCTCTGCCTGCTTGTGATCTTTCTCTGTGTGTCAAATAAATAAATAAAATCTTTTAAAAAATGTAAGACCTAAAACCATAAAACTTCCAGAAAGAAAACATGGAGAGAAAGACTCTTGATGCTTGTCTTGGCAATGATGTCCTCCATGGGACTCCAAGAGCCCAGGCGGCAGACACCAGAAGAAACAGGTGGGACGACCCCAGACTGCAGAGCTCCGGAGAAGACACTGTCAGTATTCGAAGTCACCCGCGGGAGGCAAACACACAGCCACAACCCATGTATCTGATGGGGGCGAATATCCAAAACCCATGAGGAACACATACAACTCAACAGCGATGAAATAAATAATCAAATTTTAAAATGTGCAAAGGGGGCGCCTGGGTGGCTCAGTGGGTTAAAGCCTCTGCCTTCGGCTCAGGTCATGATCTCGGGGTCCTGGGACTGAGCCCCACATCGGGCTCCCTGCTCCGCGGGGAGACTGCTTTCCCCTCTCCCGCTCCCCCCATTTGTGCTCCCTCTCTCGCTGTGTCCCTGTCAAATAAAGAAAATCTAAAAAAATAAAAATAAAAATGTGCAAAGGACCTGAACAGACTCATTTCCAAAGAAGACGTACAAATGGGCAACAGGTCTGTGAAAAGATGCTCCACGTCACTCAGCAGCAGGGAAGTGCAAATCAAAGCCACCGTGAGATCCCACCTCACACCAGTCAGAACGGCTACAATTAACCAGTCAGGGAACGCAGACGCTGGGAGGATGCGGAGAAAGGGGGACCCTCCCGCACTGTCGGCGGGAACGCAGGCTGGTGCGGCCGCTCTGGAGAACAGCACGGAGCGTCCTCAGAAAGTGGACAGTAGAGCTGCCCTACGACCCAGCAATCGCGCTACAGGTATTTCCCCCCAAGATGCGGACGCAGTGACGCGAAGGGGCCCCTGCACCCCGATGCCCACCGCTGGGGGCCACCCCTCCTTCACCGGCACCCCCTCCCTGTGCCCAGAACAACTCTGAGGCCATAAAAGGGGAGGCATCTGAAATGTGGTGAAACGCAATTTTTTCCAAGATACCTTGTTAAAGAAGAAAATTGAAGTGACCACAGTGCATCCTGGGTTTTTTTTTTTTAATATATTTTTTAAGATTTTATTTATTTATTTGTCAGAGAGAGAGCCAGAGAGCGGGCACAGGCAGGCAGAGCGGCAGGCAGAGCGGCAGGCAGAGGCAGAGGGAGAAGCAGGCTCCCTGCCGAGCAAGGAGCCCGATGTGGGGACTCGATCCCAGGACCCTGGGATCATGACCTGAGCCGAAGGCAGCCGCTTAACCGACTGAGCCACCCAGGCGTCCCGCATCCTGGGTTTTTTAAAAAAGAACTGTAAAGTTTATAAAGTTCAGAGGCACCTGGGGGCACAGTAGGATGAGCACCTGACTCTGGGCTTCAGCTCGGTCCCGTCGTAGGGTCATGGGGCCCAGGCTCTCTGCCTCTCGTACCCAGAGAGAGAGCTCAGAACTCAGTTACAGAGTCAGAAGAATCAGGACTGTACGGGCAGGACAGGGGGAAGACTTACTTTTTTCCCTCTGCCTTCTTGGACGTTGAGTTTGTATTAAGTGCTCATATTCCTTACTCAGATACAAATGAAAACTGTAAAAGGCACCAGGTACCGAATCGTGAACCCTTGCCGAGTTTCCTCTGCCCTTTTCCAGGGGCTCGTCAACGGGGATGACAGCCCTTCAACCTTCTGGCCTCGAAGACCTTTCAGAGGCTGGTGGTGACAACTGTCCTCTTCCACGGGGATCCTTCCCTGAAACCCAGACTCACACCTCACACTGCACTGGGCCCCAACCTTCCCCACCTGCTCCCCCAACGGCCTCCCAGTTCAGCAGATGAGCACCCATCCTCCCTGGTGCTTGGACCCCTCCTCACATCCCACCTCCAACCATCAGCAAATGCCCAGCCCCAAGCCGAGCAGACACGGGAAGCAGAGAGCCCTGCGGCAGCCTCCCCACCCCTCCCTGCTGGGAACACAGCAGTCCTGCCGAAACCCCACTTGGCAGAGTCCGTGCGGAGGGACAAGTGGAAATGGATGGGGCTGACATTTGCAACCGTCACAGGAGTAATAGAGACAGAGTGTCCGTGGAGCCTCAAGGGCATCTCCCCTGGGAGACTTCGTGCTTATGGCAGAGAAACTGTCAGACCTCTCCTGGCCTTGGGATCAGGGCTCCCATCACCAGCAACAGGACAGACTGGCATCGTGCACCCCAGGACGGCACTTGGAAGATACACACCACTCCCATAATTCCAGCCCCAAATGCGAAACCTCACACCAGTCCCAAGGAAGCATCACAGCATCTACAAAATGACCACCTCCAGAGAAACGTCCAGACCACAAAAGACGGCGAAAGGCTGGGGCATCGCAGATTCTCGGACTAAAAGCCACATGTGCATATATGTGGCTCTACGAGCAGCGAAAGGAGAAACATGGCCGTGGGCTATCAGGAACGTGGCATCCAGGCCAAGAGTCCTGGTTTAATGAGTCACAAAGTACACGTTCTAGGAAGCAGACGCTAAGGGGTCAAGGGTCAAGAGCTCGGTGTGTTCCACTTGCTCCCAGGCGGCTCAGACTTCAGTTCACTTACATCGTGAACTAAACGGGACAAGACGTTAGAAATTGAGAATCTAGATGAAGAGTATACAGAAGTCCTTTGCACTATGTTTCCAACTTCAGTGTAAATTTGTTTGAAATTATATCAAAGTAAAGACAAATAAGGCATCAGCCAACACCCCCCCCACTTCACCAGGTCTTCCTCACCCAGAGAATTTCCTCGTGGCTAAGGCTCAGCCCTTGCCCTCCATGGCCCTCTGCCATCCCCTCTGGAAAGCTCCGGACACCCTCTCCAGCATCACTTTGGAGAGCGGCGCTCAAGGCGGGTCCCGGGGCTCAGCTAGTCCTCGCTGGCTCAGGTTAACACTTACCCAAAGAGAACTTAATACCCAGGTACAGGCCCACAAGGACTGGCCCAGGGGCCCTTCCCCTCAGCCAGAAAGTCACACCCTGGCCTGGGAGCATGGAGGCCACGAGGTGGGAGTGTCCTAGTTTTGCCTGGGGGCAGGGACACAGCCTTAGGAGGGGCCATTGGGCCATCCTACCTGACATGGGGGCCAGGAAGGGGGATGTCTCACCCCAGAAATGGTCTATACAGCCAGGTGATCCCAGCTGCTCTTTCCACCCTGACCCTAGGGGAGCTCTGGCCCACCCTCCGTGCACCCCCACCCCACACTTGGAACCCTTCCTGGAGCGCCCAGACCAGGCCCTGAGCCCCTGGAGAGTGAGCTTTGCAGAGCTGATGAGGTTGGTCACTGTGAAGATTGAGGACAATCCCAAAAGCCCCCGATACATCCCCAGGAAAGGGGACAGGAACTGGCCAGCCTCACTGGGGGCAGGGCTTCCTGCAGCTGGGTCAGACCCCTCCCGGCCAGGTGGCCAGGTGGAGGGTGTGTCTGCTCTCCGGACAAAGGGAGCAGCTGTTCCTGTTGGGGGACTGGCTACAGACCCAGCTTAGATCCCCAGCCCCCCCCCCACCTGTACCACTGTTGGACTGGACACCGGGTGTGCTGTCAAGTGGGCTGTACCCGCCTTGACCCCAACCTACTGGGGCAGAGAGGGAAGGAAGCTGAAGCCACCAAGAAGGAGGCAAGTTGGGGCGCCTGGGTGGCTCAGTGAGTTAAGCCGCTGCCTTCGTCTCAGGTCATGATCTCAGGGTCCTGGGATCGAGTCCCGTATCGGGCTCTCTGCTCAGCAGGAAGCCTGTTTCCCTCTCTCTCTCTGCCTGCCTCTCTGTCTACTGTGATCTCTCTCCATCAAATAAATAAATAAAAAATCTTTAAAAAAAAAAAAAAAAAGAAGGAGGCAAGTTGAAGGGTGGGAGGAGGTCCTCAGAGGCCAGAGTCCTGGGTCTCCTCTGGGGAAACACAGACGTGGCTGGAGGCTCAAGTCCACATGCCTGACCTCTGGGCCTCCGTCCTCAGCATGCAGCCAGCCTGCCTTGTCACTTCCCAAGCAGGTCCAATCCCCAGCCACCCATGGCCTCCAGGACCTGGTGTGGTCAGAGGGCCCGGTCGTGCAGAGGCAATTTCAGGACAAGGAGCGCTGACTGCGCAGCAGGCGCTGGGGAGACCCAGGAAGTCCCCTGCGATCCGGAAAGGTAGAATGCAGATCACAGTGTCACAGCAAAGGTCAGGAGAGCAACTGGGACTGACCCACAGCTGGACTTTCCGAAAGTCCGGGCTTCCCAGCAGCTGACGTGGGGGCAGGAGCTGAGCCCTACCTCACACCACACGAAACTGACTCCCCGTGGGTCATCTCAGTGTCAAAGCCCAACTGTAAGGGTTCTACAAGAACATGGAAGAAATCCTCACAGCCTCAGGGCAGGCAAACACCCCCCTACAAGAACATGGGGACGCCTGGGCCTTTGGCTCAGGTCATGATCCCGGGGTCCTCAGAACGAGTTCCCAGGTCGGGCTTCCTGCTCCTGGGAAAGCCTGCTTCTCCCTCTGCCTCCGCGTGTGCCTCTCTATCAAACAAACAAACACATAATAATAATAATAATAATAATAATAAATAAAATCTTTTTAAAATGAGCAAATGCTTGGACACTTCATATAGGGCAAGGTGCACGTTAGAAACGCGCCCACCACCAGGGAAGCGCAAATCCAGCGAGACACTGCTGGAGACACACGCCGGCCAGTCTGAGAAGACGAACCACGTGGTCCTAGGGAGGCCGCGGGCGACCCCACGGTGCAGGTGGGGGATGAGCCGGCACGGCCGGCCAGTGCTCCCGACGCAGTTCAGCGAGTGCTCAAGAGCCGGCGGCTCGGGGTGTCTTCGGGGGAGAGGCGCGCGCTACTTCATTCTCGCGTGTGCGTGTGCGTGCAGGTGTGTGTGTGTGCGTGCGCGCGAGTGCCCGTGAGCGGGGAGACAGAGAGAGACTCTCCAGCACGTAGCCTGAGGCGGGACTCGATCTCATGACCCTGAGATCAGGACCTAAGCTGGAGCCAAGAGCTGGGTGCTCAGCCGACCGACTGCACCCCGGAGGGCATCCTGCATCGTCCTTCTGAAGGAAGCCGGGGCCGGGGGAGCGCCTCCTGCTGGCCGCAGGGGCTGGGGGCTGTGCTTGTACCCGGGCCTGCGGGTGCGCGGCGGCTTCGCTCGCTGTAGCCCAAAACCGCAAACAGCACTAACGTTCATGGTCGCCACGGGATAAGCGGACTCTGGCGTGTGTGTATAATGACGCGCCGCTCAGGATGGCCCAGCACAGCCGCCACGCTCGCGACAGCATGGCTGGACCCCAGAACGTTCTGGAGACCCCATTTCGTTCTGCTGAGCGAAAGCAGCCAGGTCCAAAAGGGTACTTAACGCATGACCCATGTAGACGAAGTTCAAGAACAGAGAAGGTGTTACCACACCAGGCCAGTGGCACACGAATTCGTCCTGCTCTCTTGGTGCAGGCACCCTGAGCAGCGAGAAGTCACGTGGAATTCGACCTAGAAACCCACAGGTCCTGGCGAGGCCACGGCAAACCTGTCTTGCAGAAAAGCCTCCCACTCAGCTGTTGCAGCCGACAGGAGACCAGTGGATGGGCCCCTCCCTAGGTCTGGCCCCTTCGGCCACCAGAGAGAGAGGAGGACCCAGACGCGGCTTAGAGCGAGAGAAGCTGAGGAAGACACAGCATGTCCCGCATCACGTGGCTGCATGAGAAAGGACCCCAACCTCAGTGCAATGAAGCAACCATTTCCTCTGCTCCTGCGGGCGGCAGGTCAGGAACTGGAACAGGGGCCAACTCCACGAAGTCCGGCGCTGCAGCCGGAAGATCCGTGCTCTGTGGCGGGAGTCATCGGGGGCCCCGCCCTCCAGGTCCAGCACATGGGCTGGGGGCTGGACCCGCAGCAGCTCCTCAAGGACCTGTCACTACGTGCACATAGTCTCCTCAGCCGGCAACCCGGGCTGCAGCCCCGGTGCGTCCGCAAGACAAGAGAGAGCGGCAGGTGGAACCACTCTTGCCTTTGCCCAGCCCAGCCTTGGAAGTCAGACACGTGGCTTCTGCCACGTCCCGCCGGGAAAGGTGAGTCCCTAAGGCCAGCCCACAGCAGAGGGAGTGGAGTCTCCAGCTTCAGTGGGGTGAGTGTCACAGAATCTATGGACATTTTCAAGCCACCACACAGAAGAGAGCTCCGTCATCGCCATGGCGGGGGAAGAGGGAGGAAAAGACAAGCAGGGCCAACCCAGAAGAAAGCACGAGTCCCAACAACCCCTGTCCAACCCTTCAGCCTCCAGGACAGCCTGAACCCAAACGTACCAGTCATTACAACAAACGTAAAAGGACTACATTTATCAAGACATTGAGAATCTGAGACTGGATTTTGGCAGGAGATACAACTACTGGCTACCCAATGACACACCAGAGCACAAAAGCACAATATGGTCAAAATAAAAAAGGGGCAATGTACATCGGGCAGCTACCCACCAAGAATAAATAAATGCTGCCATAGCAATGACTTCAGACGATCTGGAAATAAAGGCAAAATAAAGAAAACCACCCACGAAATAAACAGCTGTAAGAAGGAACAGAGCTTAGGAAAAGAGGGAACCCTGCACAGAGGGTGTTCTTGAAGCTGTTTCGACTGGAATCTGCCATCCAGAAACCCGAGTTGTCACCGTGCTGCTTCTGGCATGTGTGGTGCCCGGGGCAGGGCTGGGGGGGAGCAGCAGGTGCTGCTGGAGGGTTTCGGGGCGGTGCCAACAGTGAGACGCTGCGATGACCTGGCAAAATGCCTTTCTACGTTTGTCCAGATCCACAGGAGCCACAACACCAAGAGCGACCCTACTGCCCGCTTTCCACCGATGGTCTCTCCAGGTCGTCTGCTGAGCAGCGATGCCGCCTGGACCCCTCATGTCCCCTCTGCCCCTGGAGAGGGCTGGGCCCCTCGTTAACATCCCCGTGGCAGCTTTGCCTCTTGACACTTCTTGCCGGTGTCTCCTGGGACCCACAACAAAGCTGCCAGCAGGAGCCTCCACGCTCAGTGAGCGGACCTGCTCGGGGCGGGCACCCACTGCCCCACAGCTGAGGACATAGGAGTGGACAGCAACTGCCCACCTGGGCCCACAGTGCTTCTGGGGGGAGGGGTCTCCACAGAGGGCCCTAACCCTCCCCACACACCTCCCCAAGAACGAGCCCTTGGTATGGGGGGTTGGCTTCCTCCTGAAAGGAGTGGGGAGCCCTCAAAACCTCTTTAGCAAGGACTCCTAGAAAGGGCTGTGGAGCCCAAGATGATGGACGACACAAACAGGCCCCTCAGCCCTACTGCGGAAGGTGCTCCACTTCCGCGAAGCCTCCACAGGCCTTTCCTCTCCCCCAGGCCTCCTCCCCAGCTGCCCCAGGTTAGGGGGACACCTCTGCTTCTCCTCGTCCTGGCTGCAGCTCCCAACCAGGGCAGGGAGCCCGAATCACAGCCTGGCTCTGACCCTCTCCTGGCAGGCGGCTCAACCTCCCCCATGTGAAAGGGTGGGGGGGCGCCCTGCGCTGCAGCCCTGCATTCCCACCTGGGGAAGCCCTCGCAGGTGGGGCCCCGAGACTCCTGTTCGTGGGCAGTGTGAGTGCGGCCAGGGGATGAGATAAACGGGACCACGTTTGTAGGCGAAGAAACATACCCAGTCCACTGGCCGGGGCCCCCAGTCTAGGGCATCTTCACACCCCTTGACTCCCGGAACACTGTTGGGGGGGAGGTGAGGAAGTCCCCCTGGTGCTGATGAGCAAACAATTCTGGCCGGGGGACAGAGGATGGGCTTCGGGGCCCTAACCACTGGAGCGGGCGGCGGGGTGTGAGCGCCCTCTGCAGCGGGCACGGCCCCACGTGAGCTTGACCCCCCCACAGGCTTTCATCACAGGACTCAGACACGTCATGAAAAACGTTTTTACTGTGAATCAAAGTACCAAGCAGATACTTGCAAAACAACATACAAAGTAGAACCCGGATGCTTCCCCTCCCCAGGCTGCCCTGAGCCGGCGCCTGGTACCCAGAGAAAAACCCAATCCAGTCCTGCTCCCCAGAAGCTGCACATGGTCCCGCCCTGAGGCGCCCGGAAAGTGGGGGCAGCAGGGACAGAGCTCCAGGAACCCTCCCCAACCCAGGGCCCCGCCAGGCACAGGGGTCTGCCCCCCAGCCCAGGAGGAAGGAGGGAGGGGCTGCCCTTATTGTTTCTTCAGAAGCTGTGGCTTCTGCTTCTATGGCCCTGAGGCGCACCTCCCTCCCACACCCCTGCAGTCTGAGGGCAGGGCAGCAGCTTCAAAGGGGGCCCAACAACGGCCAAGACCCAGTTTTATCGGCCCGTGGTTTCTCCTATGGTCTGAGCTGGTGCAGACGGACAGGCCGGGGCAGGGGGGCCCACCCCGGGGGTCGCAGGCCCAACAGCATCAGGACTCCGTGAGGTTGAGGACAGACACCAGCAAGTAAACATCATGCTGAAACCAGCTGACCCATGACAACAGCAAACAAGTATGCAACAGAAAGAAAACAGAAACAGACCACCTCAGTGGCTTGGTTTGAGGGGCGAGGCCCTCCCCAGTAGGTTTGGGGCACCTGATGGATGGAAGGACACACAGAGCCCAGTTCCCTTCAAAGCACAGTGGGGTGGCAGCTTGTCTTTGGAGCCCCCTCCCCCTCTCCCCAAGAAGGGTGTTCAGCAGGCAACGGAACTGGCAGGTCTAAGGGGACCTACCACTCAAGGGCTCAGACGGGCCTTGGGGTCCTGCCGGAGAGGGCCCCAGGCCTTCAGGGGACCCTTGCCTACTCTCCCTCCTACATACAAAATCACACCTGCCGATGGCCCACAAATGGCCCTGCCAGTGAGCATCCCAGCCCCCACCACAACTAGCCCTGCGGCAGGCACAGAGGAAGGCCCAGGTGGCATCTCCACCTCCAGGCAGGGGCCATGGGGATTTGAGGGGGGGTGGCGCGAAGGCTGTCATGGTGGCCCATCAACAGGCTGAGCACAGGAGTTGCGAGCCCCCGGGGGGCAGGAGCACCCTCGGCCCAGGCCATCGTCCTCAGTTCCTGTCTGGTTCTGTCCACACCCCCAGCCCCTGGGGCCAAAGCCCCAGGGGTACACGCACCATCACACTCCCCGGGCGGCCTGTGGGGCGACCTGCTGATGCCCCATGCTCACGGCTGGAGCAGCGGGAACCACCAGCACATACAGTCCCCTGTGGGCCGTCCCAACAGCTGCTCGTGGAAAGCACCCTGGAACCCAGAGCGAATTCGGGGAGCCAGGCACTCAGCATTGCTTGGGCTGAAAAGGTTATAAATCTGCCTCTTCCTAGAAGCCTACGAAATAATTCACTTAAAAACACCCCCAGCGCTTGTGCAACAGCCCCCGGGTGGGCCCCTCGAGCCCCTGCCGGGTGGAGGGAGGTGGGCAGACGGCAAACCCTGCTGCTGTGGCTCCGTGGCCCCCTGCTCAGGCAGGTGCCGGGGGGGGGTCCCTCCAACCCTCCCGGGTGCCCAGGAGCCCCGGCCCAGCACCGAGGCCTGTTCGGAGACAGGAGGACAGGGTGCCGGGCCACACTAAACCTACAGAAAACTGTGGGAAGAAACCAAATCCATAGGATCCATGGGTTTCCACACTTGGGGACGGTTCCCAAGACATGTGTTAGTGACACCCCCTCCCCCAGCTGGCTCAGGCCTCCGAGAGGCCCCTTGCACCACGGGGTCTGGGCCCCGCTCCCCGGCTCTGCCTCCTCGTCTCTCTACCTGGCTCCTGATCAGGCCCAACGTGTAGACAGTGTCAATAAGCAACAGATGGAAAAATGTATTTCCTAAGAAAGAAGGGGGAGGAAGTGCGAGGGCGTGGCTGGCTGCATAGGTCTGTTGTCCGCGACCCCTTTTCCTCCTCGTCTGTTTTGGTGTTTCCTCTCTTTGGTTCAGCCCCATGTCACCCGCGGGGCGCCGGGACCGTGCTCCTGCCCGGCCACGGCCTGAGGAGAGGCGGCCAGCCCTGTGCCCCTGAGGGGCCTCGCCTTCCACCAGTGTCTACTTGTGCTCGTGGCCCTCCGCCATGGCGGCCACCTCGATGGTGGCCGTATGCTCCTCGGACCCCGAGGCGGCCACAGCGCTCTCGACGGCCCCCGTGGGCACTGTCACGATGGTGCTGCCCCCGGGTGACACCTGAGCCACGTTCTGGAGGGTAGGGCCCAGGCCCGGCAAGGTGAGCAGCTGTAGGGGGCTCACCACCTTGACCACAGTGCTGCCGTCCTGCATGGCGGCCGTGCTCAAGACCGTGAGGCTAGATGCGTCCGGGTGGATCTCCACCGCGCTGGGGAAGGCGGCGCCCGACGAGGCCAGCACCGTGTACCCCCCCAGCAGCGGTGAGGCGGGAGAGCTGGCAGGAGCAGCCTGGGGGGGCGCCTTGCCCAGCACAGGGGAGGGCAGCGCGGACACCACCTTGCCGAGCGGCACGCCAGTCAGCTGGGAGACGGGCACGCCGGGGCTGAGGGCGATCTGGGCAGACTGAGTGAGCACCTGCGAGGCAATGGCCGCTGGCCCAGATGTGGCCCTAGCCAGCCGGGGCCGCTTCGTAGGGGGCGGCAGGGACACGGGGGTCAGCGTCATGAGCACGTTGCTAAGGTGCTGAGACTTGTGCTTGAGTTCCTTGGCCCGACGGCGGTGCTCATCACACTGCTGCTCCAGGGCTGCGGGCAGACGGGCAGAGATCACCATGGGGATCAGGGGGTGCAGAGGTCTCCGCAGGGACGGGGGCAGAGGTCACTGTGGGGGCGGGGGTGGGCAAAGGTCTCCGCAGGGACCGAGGGAGACAGAGGTCACCACAGGGACTGGGGGAGGCAGAGGTCACTGAGGGGACCGAGGGAGGCAGAGTTCACCACAGGGGCCAGGAGTTAGATGCAGGGACGGAGGCAAGGGGCAGGCATCACTGCGGGAATGAGGGGGACGAGGAGGGAGAGGACAGCATCACTGCAGGGACGGCGACGGGGGGGGGGGCATCACTGCAGGGACAGGGTGACCGGGGGGGGGGCCGCCAAGCACCAGTGCGGACCCGAGGAGGGGACAGAGAGCGTCAGACCCCCTGACTGACACGAGGCAGTGATGCTCTGTCCTGTGCCGCCACGTCTCCCACAGGGACCGCCCCTCCGAGGAAGCAGAAATGCCATCTCAAAGGTGGCCTCCAAGCTGCCAAACGAGAGGACAGACCTTCCCCATTCCTACTTTCCCTCCTCCTAAGCTCCGCAGGGCAAGTGCGGTCGTGATATGCTGAGATAAAAGGGAGGGGAAACCACACACACAGGCGCCTACTGCACACGCCAGTGCGTACAGATGCCAAGGGGGGCGCCTGGACCCCTCCCACTTTTCTCCTGCACACAGAGGCCGGGGCAGTGCCACACGCAGGCCCCACGTCACGGCTTCCCTGCTTCCCTGCGTGACAGTGCTGAGCTCCCCTGGCCCTTCCCGAGTCCAGACTCTGCCCCCAGTACTCCCTCAGAGCAGCTGTCCCACGGGGCTGTGAGCAGGGACCACTGTGTGGGTGCGCAGCCCAAGGGAGGCTCCGCCCCAACGCACCTGCCAGGTCTCGGGCGTACTGCTCCCGCGAGCGGTCCATCTGGCACTTGTGGCTCGCCAGCACCTTCTTCACCAGGTCCAGCATGCCGAAGTTCTGCACGATGTTGTTGAGGAGGACGGCATCTTAAAGGGGCGAGCACACACTGAGAACGGGCTCCCCCAGCAGAGAAGCTCCCCCAGACACACGGCGAGAGCCTAGGAGGCATGTGGCCCCTGCGCGGCCCTCTTCTGCCACCCACTGCTCAGCCACGGCACAGCTGGGTCCTGTGCCTATGACTCGGCTTCATCCCAGCGGTGCGGCAGGGCGGGACAGAGCACCCCAGCACCCCTGCCCCTGCCCAGAGCAGGAGGGAGCCTGGCGGGTGGTGCCCACTGATGCCAGAAAGACGCTGAGCCCCTCACCTCGGAGCTGTAGGGGGGGGTCCTGGACCCGCTGCTGCAGGCCTTTCATGGTCTCCATCAGCTCCTGGTGGAACTCCTGTATGACCTCATCCAGCAGACCCGCGTCCTTGAGCCCTCGCCAGAAGGAGAACGTGTCATCTGTGGGGGACGGAGAGGCTCAGCGAGCCGGAAGAACCCACAGAGCAGGCGCGGCGGGCTTCTTGCCACAGGCAGGGGCAGAGGGCTGCCGGGGGCCTGGGCACAGCTCCACCCTCTGCACTGGCATTTCCCCCAGGAGGCCCCTCGGGCCCGCCCGCACCCCTCCCAGGGCCGCCCAGCACATCCCCCACCGCCCACCCACAAGGAGCCCACCCAGAAGGACCTGTACCTCCGATGGCCGTGGTCCAGTCACTGGGATCTTCACAGGTCTCTATGGTGATGGTAGCGGGAGACCCGTTCACTACAACCCAGACACGGCCACCGTGAGCCTCGCCAGCCAGCCAGCAACCCTCCCAACCCACCATCCACACTCGAGCTCTGAAGCTCTCCTCTGCACCAACTTCTGCAAGGCCCACAAACACGGGTGCCCGTGCAACCAGAGGATTTACTTGCTTCTGCGGTGCATCTATTTTTAGACTTCTTAATCAAAGACGTCTTCAAACACACCCAAAGGAGAAAGAACTGAGTCTCCGTGACCCCACTGCCAGCCCAACAATTCCCAACATCATGCTCTTCTCGTGGCATTTACCAGCTCCCCAGCGCGTGGTCGACGCGAACAGCCATCCAGCCAGACTCCCTCAGCGAGGAAGGAGGCGGCTGCGCACGTCGCGGGCCCGGAGCGGAGGCCGGGCTGCCCGCCAGTGGCGTCAGGGGCGAGGCCCACCTCCGCGGCCGCGGGTGGAGCAGGACTGGGGCAAGCCGGCCAGAGCAGAAGCTCGGAGCTACACGTACCATCAGCCGTGGCAGGAGTGAGGGGAATGTACTCGGCGGAGGTGGGGCTGCTCAGGGACACGCGGGCGCCCGAGAGATCGATCTTGGTGCTGCGGCAGGTGTTGGAGCAGACCTTGTCATGCTGATAGAAGTCCAGTTCCCCAGAGTCCATGATCTTCCTGTGGCAGAGGAGCCCAGAGACGGAGAACACGCCCAGGCACCAGTGTGCACGGCTGGCGCCCAGGGTGCTCTGCTCCCCTCCCATCACCCCACTCAAGGGTCCTCAGGTTCTGCTGACAAGGGAGGGGTTGGCCTGGGGGCAGGTCCCAGGACAGGCAGTGGCTACAGAGTGGCTACCACCGGGCGGGAAGTGGGCGCCATGGAGGCTGCAGATGGGCCTCTCCGATGACCCCAGCTGGCGCTCTGTGCCAGTGAGGGCCAGGAAGTGGACTTCCTGCTGGCAGCGCAAGTAGGAAGTCTATGAGGACCAGGACCGCAGTGGCTGGCGCCCAGGAGAGACGAAGGTCCTGGCAGGCAGTCATCCCAGAGACGCTGATCACAGTCACGCACGCCTCTGGATATTCTGCCGCTGGCTGGCCCTGGGGAGCGGGCCCATGGCTAACAGGAGTGCTGAGGACGCCCCCCCACGCTGACTGTGAGGCAGAGGGGGACAGAAAACCCTCCCAGAGCAGCTGGGCCCTCTGTGTGCAAAGGAAAGCAGGACGGTGCTGGCTTCTAGCTCTGCACCCCATTCTCTGCTCTCGCAGGAGGGCACGGGACGTTCCCCCGCCCACCAGGGACAAGCTTCCCAGAGAGGCCCTTCACTAAGGCCCCTCTGGAGGGCCTGGCTTTATGTCTGGATGTGTCAACTCACCTCCCTCCACCCGTGGCCTCCATGTCGCGGGGCCTCTGCACAGTGTGCCTGTGCCAGCCTTGGGGCGCACTGCAGACCCACAGTGCCCCTCCCCCACAGCGCTCGTCCAAGGAAACGGCCTGTGGCCTTCTCACAGCTAGGCCACCAAGACCCTTTCCAGAAAGTGGGGGGCCCACCTCATGGGTGGGGC
Organism: Mellivora capensis; assembly: GCA_004024625.1. Taxonomy (NCBI): domain Eukaryota; kingdom Metazoa; phylum Chordata; class Mammalia; order Carnivora; family Mustelidae; genus Mellivora; species Mellivora capensis. Next base: position 94,325 of record PISX010002160.1, on the reverse strand, counting down.
TGAGAGAGGAGCCCTGAGCCCTGCAGGAGGGAGCACAGGGCCAACGGCAGGACGCCGAGCGGCAGGCACGCTCCAGGAGCACAGGTCTAACAGACAGGCTGGGTCTCCGGCTGGGGCGTCTGCCCATGCCACCCCACACTGTGCTTCACAGGGACCGTGTCACCAAGGCCCACAAACGCTCCCCTGGCAGCAAACCCACACCCAAGGACAGCACAAAGCTACTCTTCCCGGGAATAAGCTCATGAAGGACACAAAGGGGAGCACCCCCGTCAGCAGCAAAGTGACCCAGTCCCGCCGCGCCAGACCCCGTCACAGACAGCAGCCCTCTCTGGACTGGCACGCAGGAGGGGCCGTGGAGCGAGCCCTGGATGCCAGAGAGAGGTGCCCCTGCCTCATCGGGGTGGGGGCGTGAGCTCTCGTCACCAAAGCAGGAACGTGAAGACATGAAGATCAGGAATCGATGTCTTCTTCCGTCTTCTCAGAAGGGGCATCACCGCTCATTTCACAGGTGATGGGAAAAGGGGCAGAAGGCCATCGGGCACAGGTCACACACATAGGGAGGCCAGCAGAGAGGACACTGGCCTTCACACTGGCCTGAGAACTGGCCCACGCAAATGAGAGGCAGGCCCCTTGGGACGCTGGCACAGCCAACGGAGGGACTGAGGCACAAACCCCGATCAACTCTCTTCTGGGATTTGATGTCTGCGAAGGAGCTGGGAGCCAGCCCAGACCTTCCTACAAATTCCCGATTGATCTGTGAGGAGCAAGCGGACACCGCACTGAGAGCATGGCACCACCGACAGCCAGAGACGGGGCGCCAACTCAGCACCCGCTGGCAGCACGACCAGTGGCGTCAGGGACCGGGACTGGACCCTCTGCAAACCCACCCACCTGTGTCCTGAAAGCAACAAGGTTGCAACAGGTGGAGAGAAGGCCCAGGAAATGGAGGTGCAGCCACTGGACACAGGCATGGTCTGGATGGGACCATCACCAGGCAGACAGGCCATGCCAGAAAGGGACAGGCGGCCAGATGGACACACACTGCAGGTTCAAGACCTGAGCCCGTGTCCACGCACTCTGGGGTTCGGCGGCTGCAGTGGGAGGCGCAGGAGCACGCTCTCCAACACGGGGATGCACGGGGAGGCCGAGTGAGGACCTCCAAGGCCAGCACATCTGATGGGGCCACAGCCGGCAGGGCTGTGAGCAGGAGCCGTCCCAAGCACCGTCGGCACTTGTGTCTAGGATGGGCCTCATCTTAAAAACTCAAAGGCAAACGGAAGGATGCCCAGCGCGGCCCCCAGACACCCCCAGGGGCTGGCCACGCGCCAACACCCACCTGAGCATGATCCCGTTCATGCGGATGGCCCTCTTCCAGTCCTTCAGGGTGGACTTGCCGGCCAGGTGCACAAACTCCTTCGGGCTGATCACGTGCTCGTCATACTGTGGAGGGAAGCACAGCAGAATTGGGGCGGGACAGCCCGTGACTCCCCTCTCTTGCCTGACCGCTGGCCAAAGCCCAGCCAGTGAGAGGGGTGTGGGGTGGCCAACAGCTGCGGACTCGCTCTTGGTCTGACATCTCGGGTCCGACCAACAGCATCGTCAAGGAGGGAAAAGAATAATTCACGTAACACAAGCCATGGCCTCTGTGCCCCAGGGCTGGCTTCCGGCAGCCTGTGGCCTGCGCTGCCCCCAAGCCCAGGGAGGGAGCCCAGAGACACAGATGGTGCCCTGAGCCAGGGGGAGCAGAGGGGACCACACCACTGTGAAAGGCAGGCTCTCGCTCCCTCCAGATACAACTCAAGAAACCCACTGCCGTGTGACTTACTCCGCTAGTAATACACATACATGACGTCACAACAACACAAGACAGCGTGCAGGCTAAGTGGTGACTCAACCCCTTCACCCCACCCTGCCGACACCCCCTCACAGCACACCTCTCGGGCACCAGTGCACACTTATCTGTTTCAATGTCAGGGCTTGGGGCCGGTTTCCCCCAGTGCTGGAGCTCAGATGGCCCGAGAAGCTAAAATATCCTATTCAGTTGTGTTAAACAAGTAATTACTGGAACCAAAGAATCAAAATGAAACTGCATTTCCTTAGGAAACAAGCAGGCAGGAAAGAGAGGCGCCTCCCCCCGGGCCCCCACCGGCTGGGCTCAGGTCCAGCTGGGGTCATCCTCCAGCACAGCCTGCCAGGAAGCACAGAGCGCCAGGTTCTCAGATGTCCAGCAGACCCAGGTCACTGCCCGTGCAAGCAGCCTGGGGATACCCGCTGATGGGAGTCCTTTTGCTAACGTCCTGAGCACCCACACACGCTCTCAATGAGTCCGGGAAGCCTCTCGACCCCTCGTCCAGCTGGTCAGGGAAACGGGCTATGAGCCCAAGGAGCGGAGGCAGAGCACCTATCTGGCCGCTGCCAGATACCATCCCCCCCCCCCCCCGACCAGACAGGACACTGTCTCTGCCCCTCCTCCAAGGCATGACATCCTCTCCCCCTTCCCCTGGGTGCGACATCCTCTCTCCCCCACCCCCTGTAACACCGTCTGGGCCTCGGTCCCTCCACCCCCTACACCCAAGGGATCCATCCCTCCCACGTCTCACTCCTCTGCCCTGCCGGCACACGCTGCCTTCCCTCCTTTCCTGCCGCCATCTGGGCCGACCACCACTCTTCAAGTTCCAGAGTTTTCTTAGTAGTTGGCACGTCCCACTCCCTTCTCAGGCTGGGTGCTGTGCCTACCTGGTGCCTACCGGGAGCCCGGGGCTACGTGACCTCACAGCCGGGGGCCACAGGTTTTACCAGGCTGGGAGTCTTCCTAAGATGTGTTGTCAGAGCTGTGGGCTCACCCCTACGTTACCACTTTACTCTGCACACCTCCTGGACCTAAAAACCCCCATCCAGGGGCGCCTGGGTGGCTCAGTGGGTTAAGCCTCTGCCTTCGGCTCAGGTCGTGATCTCAGGGTCCTGGGATCGAGCCCCGCATCGGGCTCTCTGCTCGGCGGAAGCCTGCTTCCTCCTCTCTTTCTGCCTGCTTCTCTGCCTGCTTGTGATCTCTCTCTCCATCAAATAAATAAATAAGGTCTTTAAAAAAACAAAAAAAACTCCCATCCGGAACCACTTTCCTTCTTCCCCGAATGCCCTTCAGGGAGGACTTGCTTGTGGCCGACGCAGTTTTGTCTGAAATGCCCGGATTCACAGCGCGCAGCCCTCTCTCTCAGCCCAGGACCCCACTCCTTCGCCCTCTGGCCGCCAGGGCACTTTCAGGAACCCCGCCACCAGCAGGACCCCTGCTCCTGAAGACCGGTCTGCTCTCAGCCCCGCGAGGGCTTCTCGGCCTCTCGAGCGGTTCCGTTATGACGCTGTCTGGGGTCACCCTGCTTTTGTTTCTCACCTTTAATTTGCTATTATTTTGAACCTGCAGGATGAGTGGAAGACTAACACAAAGAAGTGGCCTGTGCCCGTCCCAGGCTGCCCAGCTGCCTGCCCGGGGCCCTTCTCCCTGCTTCCCCGCCAACTGCTCCGCACGAGAGGACTTAGGCCTTGTCCTCAGCACCCGCGGTCTGTTTCCTGAGGGCAAGACTCTGCCACGCAAGCACCACTCTCGAGAGCAGGAATCAGCCCTGATGTGTGCTGTCGCTCAAGAGACGACAGGCAGCAATGCTCAATGGCCCAGTAACAGCCTCCCTGGCAACCTGACTCCAAGGCAGGACCCTGCCCAGACGGCGCAGCACACCTGCTCCCTGAACAGTCCATCCTCGTCTCCCTGACCTTGACACTTCTGAAGCAGGTGAATGTCTTGTTGACTGTCCCTTGCATCTTCTCAGGACAAGAGTCAGGCTATGGCTTTCTGGCAGGAGTGCCACAGACTTCCCGCCCATGTGATCCGGAGACCCATGACCGAGGTCTGCCCTGACGCTAATGTCAACACCTGGTTAGGGGCCGCCCGCCTGGCTCCCCTCCACAGTGCTCTCCCTCTCCATGAGCGCCATGTGGGACAGGCACAGAGCCTGGTCCCAAGCAGCCCTCAGCAGCCAGTCTTGGAGCCCAGGCCCCCTCACCCCTGCACGTCTGCTGGCTGCCATTCCAACATGAGAGCTTTACTTCTTGACGTGAACGCCACGGAACACACAGCAGTACACACAGCCCCGTGGCCTCCGACTTCACTTGCGTCGTAACCTGGACTCCTGGCGATGATCACAGTGTCAAACTGCCCCGGACGGAGCTGGCCCTTCGAGCTGCCTCCCACAACTGCTGGACGTGAGGCCGGTCCTTCTACTCATCCGGTCTGGGATTTGCTGGGCGTCTTCTCCCCGTTAGGGTCACCCTCAGACCCTTCTCCTCTCCTTCCAGAGCTCAACTGATGTACCAGCCCTTCTCGAGCCTCTGCCCCTCTTCACTTCTGCGGGTTGTGCTCTGGGCAGCTTTACTTCTTCCCTGCAGTGCACGAACCATCTCCTCGACTGGGTCTGATCTGCCATAAAACCTACCCCTTAAGGGTTCTATTTTAATTCTATTCTTCATTCCTAGTTTGTTTTCCTAAACATGTTTATGCTTTTCTCATGTCAGCCCTCTCTTATTTCTTGAGATAAACTAAACATAATGATTTTATATTCCCTGTCTCAAAACCCCAAGGCCCGAAGCACTGTGAGGCCTGTGCTGTCTGTGGTCTCCGTGCTGTCCCCTCCCATGTTCAGTGCTTCTGCTTCCTTTACAATGAGCTGCTTCGCCCTTGAAACTCCGTCTGCTGACATCACTCAAAACCTGTGATGAAGACGAGTTCCTCCAAAAAGGACTCTTGTTCCAGTCAGATTCCTGGGGGAACTGCCAGCCAGGAGCCGCCTACAACCAGAACCGACTGTACAGCTCCCACGCGGGCTGTCCTCCAAAGGGTCCCCCATCCCTCAGTGCTCAGATGGGCGGCAGCAGGCTCCCTGTCCAGGGGGACAGAGTGGGGCTGGGACCCCATTGTTAGTGGTCTGCCCTGACGCTGAGCTCAGGGACAGACCTCTACAAGGAAAAGCATTCCAGGGGATAACCCCTGCCCTCAAGCACACAGCTCAGGGAAGCCCTGGGCTGCACCTTCTGGCCTCCAGCCCTGCAAGGCTGAGCAAGCTGGGGGCAGGCAAAGGCTCTGCAGGCTACAGGTGGTGCCTGGCCTCCCCCACAGCCCACCTTTACTCGGACCCTCAGCTTGACTGTTTCAACCATTTTTGCCATCTTGCAGAGGCTTCCAGAAAATGTTTTAGGAAAGTATCTTCACCAGCATATTTGGCTACTTTCAGCACAGAGTGAGTCTGGGTACTTAATCTACCTTGGCAGAAAAGAGAGCACCTCTCCCATTCACCTGACTCATGGCTACTCAATGAGTCTTTCCAAAGCACAGCCCTCGTTCAATCCACCACAACAAGCAGCTCCCAGCTTGCTGACTGTGGCTGCTCCCAGCAAGATCAGGGTTACTCTCCCAGCCCCTCCCCACGGCCACGCTCCAGAAACAAGGAACTGGTACCTCCTGAGCCTTCCCCTGGGCCTCAGCAACAACCCTGTCCGTCCCGGAGGGCCCACCCCTTTCTCCTCTCTTCTCCCAAGCACACACAACCCCCGAGTCTGCACCCCCACCCCCGGCTGGCCTCCAGGTTGCCGTGCCACGAGGGCCCCCCTCCCCCGCAGCGGGCACACATGTCTGGGCTGTGCCCGAGCTGGAGCCCCACCTGAACACACTTGACATTGATCCCCGGGCACACAAACTTCCTCCAGATCAGGTTGGCTCTGCTGTCTCCGCAGGTAATGGGGTACACGATTTCAGCCTCCAGACTCTCCTCTTCTTCAGCCACCTTCACTTCTCACAAGGTGTGGGGACAGGAAAAGGGTAAAAACACAACCAGTTACAACCTTTCCAAGATGCTTTCTGCAAAAGCGCAAACAGCCACCAACCAGAAACCGGAAACCAAGACCCAAGAAGGACTAAGACAGGGCAGGGGCACTACTCATCAGTCCCAGGTTAGAGGCTCAGGTAAAGCCCCAAAGATCAATTTTAGAAGAAGAGAATTACCATAATCCACATTACATGGTGGTTCAACGGAAGAACCACTTAAGGAAACAGAATCAAGCTTTACTTGAAGTGATTCTACAGAAGCTCTTACTATCGTGAGGGGTCCTGAGGCCGTTGGCCACAGTCACACCCTGATGGTCTAACCACCACTGGGGCTCTGGTCCCGCCACAGGGAGAGGCTGAGCTGCCCCTGCAGACTCCAGCCAGGCCCCACCCGGGAGGACCCTGGGGCTTGAGCCCATGGGTGGCCCCGCCTTGCCTGGAAGACCACCCTGCAGGGGGCACGGAGTGGGCAGGCGTGCTCCCTACCTAACACGGCCTCCTTGAGCTGTGAGGAGGCCGTGAATGCAGCCGCCGCGGCCGCCGCAGCGTTCTCCGTCTCCGAGCTGTCCTCCGCCAGCTCGCCCCTAGGAGGGAGGGAGGGAGGGAAGGAGACATCAGCTCACACAGCATGCCGGTGCGCCCCTCTCCCGACGCAGCCCACGGTCCCAGCAGTGGCTGTGCAGGTCAGGGACCTTGCAGGGACAGTCACTGCACTGCTGCTCCCAGCAGGCGTTGCCCTGAGTGTCCCCAGTGCCCGTGGCCCCTGACATGTGCGGCACGCTTGTGCAAACACTGACACCTACATGGGCATTTTTTTAAGATTTTATTTATTTGTCAGAGAGGGAGAGAGCAAGCGAGCACAGGCAGACAGAGCAGCAGACAGAGGCAGAGGGAGAAGCAGGCTCCCTGCCGAGCAAGGAGCCCGATGTGGGACTCGATCCCAGGACGCTGGGATCATGACCTGAGCCAAAGGCAGCCGCTCAACCAACCGAGCCACCCAGGCGTCCCCTACGTGGGAATTTTAAATCTTTCTTTTCTTTAAAATTTTACTTATTATTTGAGAAAGAGAGAGAGAAAGGGGGCACACATACAAGCACGGCAGAGGGGCAGAGAGAGAAGCAAGCAGGTTCCCCACTGAGCAGGGAGCCTGATGCGGGGCTCAATCCCAGGACCCAGAGATCATGACCTGTGCTGAAGGCAGACACTTCACCGACTGAGCCCCCCAGGGACCCCCTCCTTCTTTCTTTAATAAAGACTTTTTAAATTCTGGGGCACCTGGGGGACTCAGTGAGTGAAGCCTCTGACTCGACCTTCAGCTCAGGTCATGATCTCAGGGTGGGGAGATCGAGCCCCATGTTAGGATCTGCACAGAGCAAATGGAACCTGCATGGGATTCTCTCCTTCCCTCTGTCCCTCTCCCCAACCTGCTCACTTGCTTGTGCGTGCTCTAAAACTTAAAAAATTTTTAAAATATATCAAGTTTTTTATTTCTATTATAATGATCTCATATGGTTATAAAACTATCAGAAAATATAAAACGATATGGGGCGCCTGGGTGGCTCAGTGGGTTAAGCCTCTGCCTTCGACTCAGGTCATGGTCCCAGGGTCCTGGGATCGAGCCCCGCATCGGGCTCTCTGCTCGGCGGGGAGCCTGCTTCTCCCTCTCTCTCTGCCTGCCTCTCTGCCTGCTTGTGATCTTTGTCAAATAAATAAATAAAATCTTCAAAAAATATATATATAAAATGATAGAAAGTGGAAAAAAATCACCCACGGCCTAACTTCCCATCAAAATAAATTACATATAAGTCAAATGTAAACGTAAAAACTAAACCAGAAAAATGTTAAGAGGGAAAAAGAAAAAAAATTTAATGGTTTCAAAGTGGTGAAAGGTTTCCTTACATAAAACAAAACATAGGACCCCGGGCAGCTCAGTCAATTGAATGTTCTACTCTTGGTTTCGGTGCAGGTCGTGATCTCGGGGTCATGGGATCGAGCCCGGTGTCGGGTCCAGGCTCACCAGGGAGCCCACTTGAAGACCCCTCTCCCTCTCCCTCAGTCCTTCCCCGCCACCCGCCTGTGCATGTGGGTGGCTCTCTCTCAAAAAATAATACAAAGCCCAGAAATAAAAGAGATGACAAATTTCCCTTAAAAAAACATAAAAATAAGGCTCCGCCCCTCCCAGTTTGAGAGACAGCGGCATCTTCTGAGGCAGTGCCTGTCGTGTCCCCGAGACACGACAGCGAAGGTCGGAGTCGACGCATTTGGCGGCACTGGATGCCTGGTCACCAGCACTGACTGTAGCTCCGGCAAAGTGAATGTTGTCGCCATCAGTGACCTTTGGTTGACCTCGACCACACGGTCTGCGTGCTCCAGCGGGACTCCACTCAGCACATTCCGTGGCACAGGAAGGGCCGAATGGGAAACTTGTCGTCAGTGGAAAGTCTGCCTCCTCCTCCTAGGAGCGAGATCCCGCCAACATCAGATGGGGTGATGCCAGTGCTGAGTAGTTACGGAGTCCACTGGCGTCTCCCCCACCATGGAGAAAGCTAGAGCTTGCTTGAAGGTGGGGCCAAGAAGGTCATCATCTCTGACCACCCCGCCCCCCGCGCCCGGCTGAAGCCCCCGTGTTTGGGACGGGCACAAACCGGGAGAAATTCGACGGCTCCCTCAAGACTGCCGGCAAAGCCTCCTGCACCACCAAACACATGCCCCTCTGGTCAAGGTCACACACGACACAACTTGAGCACCATGGAGGGACTCGTGGCCACAGTGCGTGCCATCACTGCCCCTCTGGGAAGCTGTGGTGTGATGGCCGAGCAGTTGCCCAACGTCATCCCTGCTTTTTCCGGCACCAACAAGGCTGTAGCCAAGGTCATCCCTGAGCGAGCTGAATGGGAAGCCCACCGGCATGACCTTCCATGTCCCCACCGCCAGCGTGTCCGCCGTGGACCTGACCAGCCGCCCACAGAAAGCTGCCAAACACGATGATGTCAAGGTGGTGAGGCAGGTACGGGAGAGCCCCCCGGAGGGCACCCTGGGCTCCAGGGAGGACCAGCTTGTCTCCTTCGACTCTAACAGGGACGTCCGCTCTCCCACTTCCAATGCCAGGGCCGGCGCTGCTCTCAATGACCACAGTCATGCTCCGTTCCTGGTCTGACAGTCGGTTCGACCATAGCTACCGAGTGGTGGACGTGACGGTCCACATGGCCTCAGAGGAGTAAAAGCTCCTGGACCACCACCGCCAGCAAGAGGAAGAGAGAGGCCCTCAGCTCTGGGGAGTCCCTGCCCCACTCAGTCTCCTGTGCACTGAGACTCTGCCGACCTCCAAACGGGTCCTATCCCAGACTCCCTGAGGAAGGGGAGGGGCTTGGAGAGCCCGACCTCGTCATGTACCATCAAGAAAGTGTACCATACCCAGCCAAAAACGAAGAAAATAATAAAATAAAAATAAGAACTACCCATAGGGGGCGGAACCCCATAAACAATTACTTTAAAAGAAAGAGAACTGGGGGAAAGGTGTACGGCCCAAGGAAGACAGCTTATTTCTAATGTTACCTAAGGAGCCCTGAGGAAAACAGACCAAGACCTAGGGCGGAGACCGGACCCCCACCCAGCACACTCTGGAGTGTGAGCTGGAGACATCCCAGGCCCGGCAGGCGGGGCAGACCTGCCACACAGTGTGCACCACGCTGACCTGGACACGCACGTGCAGGGACCGACCCAATAGATGACGTATCCCCACACCTGTGAAGCCCCGTGGGGGAGGCAGGTCTGGGGCCTGGATGGGATGCCGCAGGTGTATCCCCTCATGGCCACTGAGGGCCATGCAAGCACGTCTCTGTGGGAAGAGGTCTGGTCCACACAAAGGCAGTCAGGAATGGCTCACCGGCAGCCATTCACTCACCCAGCCAACCATCCCAGCCACGTCTCCTCTCGTGGTCTCTGTCCGCACCCAGGGCCTGGCTGGGCCTCTCCGAGCATGCCAGGTCTGAGGCTCTTCACACCCAAATCCTCCCACCTCTCCTTCCTCCAACAGAGTCAGACCCTCTCCCCCGCGCCCTCCTTCTCTCCTGCACATCTAATGCCACCTGCTCCCTGGAGAGCCGGAACGGACACAGAGCTCAGCGCAGCCCGAGAGCAACACACCTCCCCTGGGGCCCCCTCCCCTGCTTGCTGACAGCCACTCCCGTGGTCCCCCGCACCACAGACAGTGCCAGGCAAGGCCCACCCTCCAAGTCTCCGAGGCCTTAGTCCACCTCCAGCCGAGTCAGAAGTGAGAGCTGACAAGAAATGCAAACTTGGGGTCTGGTCTTTGGGCCCCATTGGGAGTGACTCCTCTGTGAAGAAGAATCGAGTGAGAGCATCAGCTCCCCAGAGAGGGCACACACCCAAAGGGCAAGTGTCTTTCCCAGGCAGACCTGGGAAGTGGAAAGGACGATGATGAAACAGGGAGCGAGCCTCTTCACACAGGAGAACCAGGCCAACCCTAAGAACAGTGAGTCAGGAGTGGGACACAGGGAAGCTCCAACCCAAGACAGCCAGAACCACGGCCCCACCAAGGGGTGTGTGCACATATGCAGCAAGCCCTCCATGGGGACCACCCTGGGGAAACCCAGCTGTGACCCCACCGCGACCGAAGGGCCATCAGGAAGGCAGACACAGGGGACAGACCGCGTGTGCCTGTGTGCCTGCCCAGTGCACACCCAGCATGGGAACAAATGCCTCGCTGCTTTCAGCACTAATCAATTAATTAGCATTTGTTCAAATTTGAAAAATGTCCACTTTACCTAAAGCAAGTACTGGTAGGAGCTGTTGGCCACCTACAAAATGCTTTCTTCTTCCCAGCCTTGGCCACGCGTGCCCATCACCACGGCCATAATGGGAGGCAGGCCCAGCAGACTTTCTCAAATGAGGAACCTCCCAAGCTCTCCCCCAAACTCCCAGCCAGAACAGAAATCAGCACCCAGGGGCGCCTGGTGGCTGGTGGGTTAAGCCTCTGCCTTCGGCTCAGGTCATGATCCCGGGGTCCTGGGATCGAGCCCCGCATCGGGCTCTCTGCTCAGCAGGGAGCCTGCTTCCTCCTCTCTCCCTGCCTGCCTCTCTGCCTGCTTGTGATCTGTCTGTCAAACAAATAATTTTTTTAAAAAAGGAAAAAAGAAATCAGCACCCACAAAGCAGTGAACTGGCTTTTTTTAACCACACCTTTTCTTTAAACAAACAGCAAGAGCGACTCTCAGCTTCCAGCTAGTAGGGTAGTAGGTAAAACTTTTCACTGAACAAGAAAAGAAGTAACCTTAGGCTCTTTAAGATAAAGCTGCCTCCGCTCAAAGCGTGGGGCTCTCCTTCCAGGGCGACGGCACAGGCGGCCTCTCCTTCCCTCTGTCAGCGGCCGGCCAGCCGGCCGGCAGCCATGCTTTGCTGCCCCGGCTCCCGGCTGCGGGATGCAGCTCCCATGCCTGCTGCTGGAACCCTCCACCATGAAGCCAGCCAGGAAGCCGTCCTAAGCAAAGAGCTTCAGCCGCTCCAGCTAGCGAAGACACGCCAGGTCACCCGGCTGCGCCCGGCAGCACAGGCCTAGGCTAGACCCATGGCCTGGCCGGCCAGCCTGGCCCCACAAAGCACCAAACTCACAGTGGAGTAGCCCCCCTGAGCATGGGGCCGCCATGCGGCAAACCCAACGAAGACACCATCCCACAAGTGGGCTGCTGCCACAAAATCCTGGGAGAAAGCAGCTAAGCAGAAAGAGATGGTAAGCGGGGGCAGGCCAAAGACAGGAGTGGCTGCAGCAGGCTTGGAAAAAGGACCACGCACCATACGGCAGAGGAAAAACTGGGAAAATGTGAGCCATGGTCACAGAGAGGAAAAGCCCTGAGGGACTTGCGTGCGGCGCTCCTGAGGAAGATCTCAGGCCGAGAGCAAAAGTGACAGCCAGCTTCTTGGGAGTGCAGACAACAGTGTGTGAAAAAGGGAGACAATCATCTCGTGGGTGCAGAATTTAACGGAACATGGGGGTCCAACTGCTTCACATCTCCAATTTCCCACCTGGCAAAAGATTTCAAAGTAAGAAATGGCCTCAGGACAAAGAGCAAGTCAAGGACCGGCTAGACGGTCCTCTGCTCAAACTGCAGGTTTTCGGGCCAGGCCTGGCCAAAGGGCTCCTGAGAATCGTCGGGCACTGTCCACGGCAGCCAGCCTCCCAAAGCAAGAGAGGGGCCCACCTCAAGGAACCCACGATGAATGCAAACAGAGTAGGAGAAGAGATGAAATCATGTCAGTGTGGAAAAGTGGAGATCACTGAGTACCAGGAAACAAAACCAGAACAAAAAGCAGCCCTTACAGTGGGATCCATCTCATCTGCGGGACTGCAAGGGAGCGTGTGGAGGTACGGGGGGGCTGGAAACACCGCTCTCTCTGTGTGCACGGCACTGAACAAAAAGGCTTAGAGAAGACAGACTCGTGTGCGTTCGCATGCGAACAGGGCGCCTGGGAGGGCCCGCTCCAGAGTACCAGCCGTAGGACTCTCTGGGTGGCAGTAACACAACCTGCTTTAATTTTTGCTCATCAGTATTTTCTCAGTTTCTGCCATGTATTTTGTAATAATAAATTGTTACTTCCAGGCACCTGGGTGGCTCAGTTGGTTAAGCGACTGCCTTCAGCTCAGGTCATGATCCTGGAGTCCCAGGATTGAGTCCCACATCGGGCTCCCAGCTCCACGGGGAGTCTGCTTTTCCCGCTGACCTTCTCCTCGTTCATGCTGTCTCTCTCTCAAAAAATAAAATGTCTTAAAATAATAATAATAAATTGTTACTTTCAATTTTTAAGAGCCTGTTGTAAACTCCCCAGTCACACGGCAAATACAGGTGAGAAGAGACGCTCCACACCCAGAGGCTTGGGCATCAGCTGCCTCTGGGAGCAAGGGTGAGGGACAACCAGGGGAGGACACGGCTGAGGCCAGGAAAGCCCACCCCTGACACTGTGCCAGCCTCGCCTGGCACAACACCCTGGGAGGAGAAAGGAGCCTCCCCCGCCCCCAAGTATGGGGCAGGCCCTGCCCTGAGAGGGGAGGAGAGGGGCACGGAGAGAACCCAAGCGTCCTGGACAATGGGACCCCTCCCGCCCCTAGCCCAGCCCCTTGAACACTGACAGCAGACAGTCGCCCTCCAGGAGAGGGTGTTGAACGGGGCTGAACTGTGTTCCCCCAAATTCTTCTGGTGAGGCCCTGACCCCAACGGGACTCCCCAGTGTGGAGAGAGGGCCTTCAGGAGGTAATTCAGGTTAAATGAGGTCATATGGGCTGTGACCTCATGAGAAGGGCGAGAGAGAGGGACCTCTCTGCCCACCAGGTGAGGGCACGGTGAGGCTGGTCCCGGACTTCCCGGCCGCCAGCTCCGCGAGCCGGTCAGTGTCTTTGCCGTCAGCCGTCCCGTCTGGGGCACTGCGGTGCGGCAGCGGAGCTGATGAAGACACGCGCGGTCGGAGGGTCCCACAGCCCAAGGGCACCACCCCAGACATGCTTACACCGGCCGCACCGAATCCTGTCAGCCCACGGCAGCAGCCACGGCACCGGGTGCCACTCAGAGGACGCCAGCGTGGGGCTGGACACAGCCAAGAGTCCCTCCCTGCCCCGCTGGGGGTGGGGGACCAGGCCGGTGTGATCGGGACTGGAACCGACCGGCCAGAACGGCTGTTGGGGGGCTCTTCACAGCGGCCAGGGCGCCAACGGAGCGCCAGCTCCCGAGCCGGGAATTAGTCACAGTCTGTCCCAAACCCGGAAGGGGGCTCAGGCGCCGCCAGCGGGCAGGGATGGGAGGCGCTGGTGTCGTCCCCCGGGAACCCAGGGGCTCGAGAGCAGCCGCGCCCTCCTCCGTCCAGCGGGCTGGACAGCGTGGCTGCAGAGAAAGTAAGGCAGGAAGCGTCTCCAGGCCCGTAGAGGGGCGCCGCAGCCGCAAGGGACAGGTGCGGAGAAAGGAAAACTCAAGCGACCCCTAGGCCAGCAGTGCAGACCGGCGCTGAGCTCGGGGCTGGTCTAGTGCCTCCCGCTCAGAAGTTCTACCAGACGGGAAAAGGCAAAAGCTCACCCCCGCTGCAGGGACGTGCAGAGGTCAGTGTGAACGTGCCACACACAGCAAAGACGAGAGTGGCAGGAAGACTGCCCCCCCACACCCCCGGCCTAAATCCCTGTAGACAGGAAGCACCAGGGGACGCCAGCGCCCTGCCCAGGGTGACCTGCGCCTCTACGTCAGCCATTCTGCCCCTACGCGGTGGCAGTTCCATCAGGTCCCATGTAGACTTTTTTGCCACCCAATATTCTTTTTATTTTTAAAAATTTTTTGAGAGCGGGGGTGGGGAGTGGGGAGAATTTCCACACCCAGTGTGAGCCCGACGCTGGGCTCGACCTCCCCACCCTGAGATCATGGCCTGAGCTGAAGTCAGGAGTCAAACCCTCACCTGGCTGAGCCCCCCTGGCAGCCTTGCCGACTAATGGTCTACATGCGCGTTTATTACAAGAGACGAGGGAGAAACAGCTTCCAGCTTCACTCTGAAAAAACAGTCCTCGGCTGCTCCTACTGTCCATCTCATCGAAAGAGAAATCACCATGTGTCTTCGGAAACGAAGACCGCGGGACCATGCTGACAGGGAGAAGAGACACAGCGCACGCCTTCTCTCTGCTCCCTGGCCGATGTGATGTTTCTATTGCTCCTCTACACTCTCTACAGACACGGACACTCGAGTCCAGTTTAGAACATTCAAGGAAAATGGGCACCTGGGGGGCTCAGTAGTGAAGCGTCTGCCTTCGTCTCAGGTCATGACTCTGGAGTCCCCAGATGGAGCCCTGCATCGGGCTCCCTGCTCCACGGGCCGTCTGCTTCTCCCTCTGCCCCTCCCCCTGCTCGTGCATTTTCTCTCAAATAATCTTAAAAAAAACGAACATTCAAGGAAAAGAAACTCCTGACCCCCCCCCCCCCGCCCAGTCCTTAAGCGATGCCAGGACCTCCACCAGAGCCCGAGCGGCCCTCCCAGGACAGAGGCCCCATCTCACCCGTGGGGAGCCAGGTTGGTCGTCACCAGCACAGTCTTCACCTCCTCCACGCTGCTCCCGTCCACTGCGCTGTCCGGTGTTGTGACCACCACCACCTCCTCCATGTGGACACTCACGTCCGGGGTTGCCATGGCTCAGCTGAAGACGACGCCGTAACCAGGACCGTCACTCCGCCAGGGTCCCAAGCCCTAGAGGAAATCACAAGGCAGGGCACAGGGTCTCAGGTGGTCCCAGGCTGTGCACAACAGAGCTCCGAGCACCTGTGCCTGGAAGACCCAGCCTTCAGCCCGAGCCCGCTGCTTTTTGAAAACAACGACAAGAGAAGGACTATGCCAGCGCTGGTTCTGGTGAACTTGAAGTAATCACAGTCCCCCCATCCTTGCCTTTGTAAGAGCTAAAACCCCTGAACAGGACACATGGGGCTGCTGCATGGGGCCTGAACACTCAGTGGCCACACAGCAGGGGACAGGACAGGAGGCCCCTCCGCAGGTGCCCTGGTCTCCCTTCAGGAAGCCTGCGTTCCAGAACTGTGCATAGTAAGCATCTGGGGACAAGTCCAGGCTCTGGTTTGCAGAAATGGAAGGGAAACCCACACATGACAGAAGAGGGGGAAATGCCCTGCTTTTATTACTTTGTTTCTTTTACTGGGTCTGCCTTCTAGCAAGCCCTGCTCCCTGCTAAAACCCTGTGATGGTAGTGGCCCAGCTGTCACCAAAAACTGAGGGACTAGAGGCATACTGGTCCAAAGACTGGGGGGCCCACTGCTTTCCGTGCCAAGTGCGGGGGTGTTATGGCACAGAGGACACACCAAAGCCACAGGTTTCTAGACAGAGGACGGGGACCCTGGGCCCAGAGAGTATGTGGGAGACTGTGCAGAGGAAGGAGGTATGGAAGGGGTGCCTTGGTCACCCCACAACCATCTGTGTGGGGGTCTGACCCTAAACGGCAAACCAAAGGTTTGGAGAACCAACCCTCCAGGTCAGTTTCAAAGACCACCGCGGCGGCTCTAGAGACGGAGCTTCTGTCAGGACTGTGCCCACAGGAGGAGCTCAAAGCTCCAGCCTGAACCTAACCAGGCTGCCTTCCTGCTCTAACAGAAATGTCTACATTCTGAGACTTAAACAAGACCCAGAACCTCACAACACGATACTCAAAGCATCCAGAAGACGATCCAAAACTTTTGACATAAAAAGCAGGAAAGTCTGGCTAATTCTCAAGAGAAAAAATTATCAAGAAAAGCCCACTCTGAAATGAATCGTCAGAGACCTTAAAGCAGCTGGTGTACCAGGCTTCAGGGAGGAAGCCAGACACTCTTGAAACAAGTGGAGAGAGAAAATGTCAACACAGGGACAGGACTTAGAGCCAAACGGAGATGTTTGAATTAAACAGAAAAAGTTACAGCACGCACAGGCAGCTCAGCGGGTTAAGCCTCTGCCTTCGGCTCAGGTCATGATCTCAGGGTCCTGGGATCGAGCCCCGCATCGGGCTCTCTGCTTGGGAGGGAGCCTGCTTCCTCCTCTCTCTGCCTGCCTCTCTGCCTGCTTGTGATCTCTGTCTGTCAAATAAATAAATACAATCTTAAATAAAGAAAAAGAGTTGTAACAAAAATAAAAACTCTCTGGATGGGCTCCCTGTCCGAATGGAGATGGGAGAAGGTGGGGGTACAGTAATGAAATGAACACAGGTCAGCACAAATTATCCACACCGAACAACAGAAAAATGGGGCAAAACCAAAATGAACAGAGCTTAGGGAATGTGGAAGAATGTAAAAATTGGACACTGTATCACAGGAGTCCCAGAAGTTAAGAAGTGTGAAGCTGAAAACATTTTTTTGAAGAAATCATAGCTGACCGCTTCCCAAATCTGGTGAAAGGTTAAAACCCACCCAAGAAGCGCAGCAAACCTCAGACAGAACCTCGAAGAACCCCATGCCCGGATCATGACCCAACTGCTGAAAACCAAAGACAAAAGGAAAAGCATTTTGAAAGCAGCCAGCCAAGTGGAATCAACCACGGGTTGGAGAACCACCTCCACAGGGCCCAGAGCCATGGCCAGACAGCGGCGGGCCAGAGGGCAGGGACAGCAGGGACGTGCTGAAAGGGAAGAGCTGCCTGCCCCATTCTACAAGACTGAACAGACCCTACAGGAATAAAGGCAGAATAAAGACATTTTCAGGTAAAGGAAAAGTCAAAGGACTGGTCACAGGGAGACCTGCTCCAAAGGAGTATTATTCTGACAGAAAGGAGAGGACCGCAGGAGACCTGTGACATCAGGGACGAACCAAGAGCAGCCACAGTGGTGAGTATCTGGGTAAATGCACACGAAACTGTTTTCCTCTTACGTCTTTACACAACAGCCTGCAAGCAACAGTCCTAGCCTGTCTTGTCCACCTGGAGCCGGGGCGGTGCAGGGGGGCCCCCGGGGCCGCTTCCCTGCCCCACCCCAACTGCAGAGCGCTGTTCTGAGCCTACTGGGAAGGACCAAGTCCTTCAAAGTTCCCACACGATGGAATATCGTTCAGGGACAAAACTAAGTGGGCTCTAAAGACTGAAAAAGACACGCAGGAAGCTAATTGCAGCTTGCTAAATGAACGCCACCCATCTGCGAGGCCGACTGTGGGCCTGGGGAGAAGAGGACTGGTTGCCAGAGGCCAGAGGGGGAGCGGCGTGAAGGGGTGGGCACAGGGGGCTTTACAACAGTGACAGGACACTGGAGGCTGCTGTAACGGTGGCTATTTGACACCATACGTTTGTCAAAACCCCACAGAACGTACACCCTAGGTGTATGGTAGTTGTGACATGCGTAGGCTCATCCTCTGTCAGACGTGCACCGTCGTGGCGGGGAGATGCTGATGGCAGGAGAGACCGTGTCCTGGACCACACGGCCTGGGGCAGGACCTCCAGGGATCTGACAGCTGTCTTCAGCCGCCTTTAGCCAGAAAAGCTGCAACAATGAATTCACGGACACGCACAGATTTCCTGCCCGTTTCTAAAATACAGCTTTTGTGTTCTAGGTCTAAGCTTTGAAACCAAGCCCCTTAAACAAACATGCATAAAAGTCTGCTTCGAAATGGCACTTAAGGGGCGCCTGGCCAGCTCCACCGGTGGGGCACACAACTCTCGATCTCAGGACTCTGAGTTTGAGCTCCACAGAGAGTAAGGAAAGCAGTTAAAAAATACACTCTTTTAAATAAGTAAAATTGTGCTTGAAATAACACCGAGCTTTGGTGCCGACTTCTCCGGGTCTGGCCGCCTCACCAGGAGGGGACCCCTGCTTTCAGCGGGTGAGCCTCACTCAACAGGGCGCCCCCGGCCAGAGGCTGCAGTCCGCACACATTTCAAAGCTTTGCAGAGCACAAATCCGAGCTCCTGCCTCTGCAAGGCCAACCGTGCTAAGTTTCACACGCGGAAGTTACCGCACAGGGTACAGCGGGGGTCCCTGGCACGAGGACGACTACATACGGATCACCCCCGCGGCGCGGCCGGAACGCACTCCCCAGTGGGCCCGCGCTTGGGGCCGACCGACATGGAAGCCCCGGTCTCCACCCAGAGCTTGGGTTCCTGGCCAGTGTGAATCAAGCCCCAAGTAACTTTAAGGTAAATAAAATATCGGTATTTTAAAGTATCCTTCTTGAGCACGGACGTGTGAAAACAGGACAACGATGCTGGCGCGGTGGGCGCGCTGGCTTCAGACCTGGCTTTCCCAGCCGCCTGCAGGATCGCGCAGGTCTCCTTCCATCAACACGCGGCTAAGACCGTCGTCGCTCGCAGCGGCCCACGGGCACCATTTCTTGGGTCCTCTCAGGATCCCCGAACTTTTTAATCAGTTGCCAACTTTGTCCCAGTTCACAGGGTTCACATAAAAAAGGTCCCGATTCCCAGCTTCTCTTGCCGCCCGAGGCGACCCCACCAGTCCTTCCCGCGTCCGGGGACAGTCTGGGCTGCAGCCGCCCTCCCAGCCGCCCGCCCGCGGCCAGCGGCGGCCGCTCCCAGCCCGGGCCTGAAACGGGCTGCGGCGTCGAGCCGCGGACCTGAACGCGGTTTCCAGGCTCGGACTCACGCCGGCACCTCCCGCGGGGGTTCGCGTCCCCAGCGCCTCGCCCTCCCAGGGCCCCGCACTCAGAGCCGCCGGCGAAGCAGCGCCTCTGCCCGGGGGGACGCCGGGGGCACGGACGCCGCGGCAGCTCGCTCGCAGGCCTGAAGGGCAGGCGCCGCCGGCCGCGGCGCGCACGCCCGGAGGGGACGGGCCCCGGGAGCACATGGCGGCGGCCGACGGACCAGCGCCTGGGGACAGCGCGCCCGGGGGACAGGCCGCGCCCGGGGCAGCCGCTAACGGCCGCCGCTCGCACGGGGGCGCTCGGCCCGGCACCCCGGGCTGCCCACGCCGCGGCCTCCGCCTCACAATGTGCTGGGAGGTGCCTTCGGGCTCCCGCTGCTCTCGCGCGGGCCGGGGCCGGAGCGGAAGGGCCCGGCGAGGCCCGGGCGGGGTCGCCCACGCGGGCTCCGCTTCCGCGGGGAGGCCCGCCGGGCCGACTGCGCAGCCGCTCAGGCCCCGCCTACGCCGTCCGGCGCCTGCGGAGAGGGCCTGCTCGGGGCTCCCCGGGCCAGGGGAGAGCGGCGTCCGCGTGGACCGGGCTCCCCCACGGCCCCCACGCGGCCGCGGCCCGCGCCCGGCCCCAGGGCCTTGCCCACCGCCTCCACCCGCGCGCCCGCCGCCGCCTTCCGGCAAGATGGAGGCGGACGCCGCCGCCGACGCCGCCTGACGCGGGCCCGTGACGCCCGTGACGCCCGTGACGCCCGCCGCGCGCCGCCGCCCCTCCCCCGCTCCCCTCCCCCCGCCGTAACGTCCTGACGCTCCGCAGGGACCCCTGACTGGACGGCGGCGCGCGGCGGAGCGAGAGGCCTCGCCGCGGGGGGGCCGCGGGCGCTTACCTGGGCCGCGGCCGGGCCTGCGCGGGCGCCGGCGGGCGGGCGGCGGCGACGGCGTCAGGCGGGAGGCGGCGGCGGCGGCCGCGGGGTCCGCTCCTTGTTGGGGATTCGGCGGCGGCGGCGGCGGCGGCGGCAGCCCGGGCGCGCGCTTCCTAGTGACGCAGGCGGCGGGGCCGCGCACGTAGGGCGGGGGCGGGCCCGGAGACTTATTTGGCGCTCGATGGGAGGGCACGCAACGCCGAGAAATAAGGCCCGGCGGGCCCCGGCGCGCGTGCGCGGGGGCGGGGCCGGGCCCGGCGGACGCGGCGGCACCCTCGCCAGGCCCCGCCCACTCAGCTGCGGGACGGGGAACTTCCGCGCGGAGCGGTAGTTCAAGGAGGCTCTTTGAAGGACGGGGGGAGGGGACTGTGTGCGAACAGGGCCGCCTGTCCTCCGAAGCGTGTGACGGGTGCCTACCCAGAGACGGCTCCGGAAGAGCAGCTGTCTGGTCCGGTCTTGCGGCCGGCGGGGCTCCCTTCTCGCCGGGGCGCGCGCCGGCCGCCGCCCGGCCCCCGGGCTCGTCCACGCTGGAGTTAAGTCGGGGTCAGCTCCTCCGCCCCCGCCGAGCGGTCGGAGACTCCGGAGGTGGGGCCCGGAGCTCTGAGCGCCGCGCGCCCCGCTCCTCGCGCGATTTTTCATTACGGGTCAAGCCCTCGCGCTCCCGGCATCAAGAAGGGGCGCGTCTCTCGGGGGTGCGGAGCGCCCTCGGCTTGGGAGCCGCTGGAGCCGCCCCTGCTGCTCGACGGAAGGTGCGCTGGTAGGCCGCACGGGGCTGCTTGTGGACCTTCGTCCGCCCGGTCTGCGGCTGCTGGCCTGAGGGCCGCGGGGCCGGGCACAGCCCCGGGTCCGCCTGTGCGGGGTCTCCCTCCCTGCGCGGCCGTGGGGCGCGCTCAGATCGGGGCCGGCGCGCCCCCGGTGGGGCCCGGGGAAGCGGAGGACCGAGCCGGGAACCTGGGTTCACGCTCGAGCAGGAAGATCGCTTCCCAAGCGGACTCACCGCACTGATGTTAGAGCGCGTTCTGTTTCCGGTCACTCAGCGTGGACTTAGGCCAGAGATGGGAAGAGATTAAATGTTCTTTTTAAGGTTGGACTACGGGGCGCCTGGGTGGCTCCGTCCGTTAAGCTTGGGGCTTTAGCTCAGGGCGCGATCCCAGGGTCCCGGAATGAAGCCCCAGCGTGGGCTGCCTGCTCGGCGGGGAGCCTGCTTCTCCCTCTCCCTTGGCCCCTCCCCTCTTTCTCTCCAATAAGTAAATAAAATATGTTTTAAGAAGATTAAACTCTTGAGCATATGTCAGTGCTGCTGTTTTATTGCCTGGTAAATACGAGAATGACTGCATGGCCCGTGTCTTTACTTGTCATTTTTCCCATGTTCTTCAGGTGACGCCAATAGAGTCGAAAGGACAGGGCCCAGAAGGGCACCGGTGGCAGAGACCGGACCTTGTGGCACAAAAGAGTGCACACAACCCACCGTGTCTGCACAGCTGCCTTCCGCTGTGGCCACCAGCCCCGGAGTCTGCGGGGCCCCCGACTACCTGGTCTCTGTTGGCAGTGTTGTGTGACCTCCCCCTGTTTCTGTCCTGGGACCTCAGGCCCAGCATTGGGCCGTGTGCTCCCCTCTTCTGTCTGCCAAAGAGCCGAGTTACAGCCAACTCTGCCTGGCGGACGGGATGGATCAGTTTGTCCTGGGGGCGGGGATGGTGATTTCTCCCCAAGAGCACCCACGTGCGAGGCCAGCGCACCCCGCGTTCCCAAGAGGAGGGGAGCTTTGCTCTTGGTTTGTCACAAAGGAAAGGAAATCACACTGTCCTGCAGGTCACTGACATCAGACCTTCTCCTGACAATGAGAGGCCATAGGACTGTGGGTGCCATCCAGGCCAAGGATGCCGTGGGGTCGCCACGCCCCACCGTCTATCGGGCTTTGCTTCAGGCAGCCCCTGCCCAGAGAGGAAACAAGACAAAAGCAGGCCCCAGGTCTGTAGCAATCGCTGTACCTTCCCTCCAGCGTGCGGCAAGCCCTGGGGCTTCCCGCGCCCGGGCAGGGGCAGGTGCAAGTAGGTGCGGGCGCGGGCGGCAGGAGAGAGCGCATGCGCGGGGAGCTGCAGAGCCACGCCCACTGCATGCTCCGCACAGCCCGGGTTCGCACCGTGTCAAGCTTTGGTTTAATTTTTTTTTTAATTTATTTGTCAGAGAGAGACGGAGAGAGAGAGCGAGCACAGGCAGGCAGAGCGGCAGGCAGAGGCAGAGGGAGAAGCAGGCTCCCTGCCGAGCAAGGAGCCCGATGTGGGACTCGATCCCAGGACGCTGGGACCATGACCCGAGCCGAAGGCAGCTGCTTAACCAACTGAGCCACCCAGGCGTCCCAAATAGTGGACTTTTTTTTTTTAAAGATTTTATTTATTTATTTGACAGGCAGAGATCACAAGCAGGCAGAGAGGCAGGCAGAGAGAGAGGAGGAAGCAGGCTCCCTGCTGAGCAGAGAGCCTGATGCGGGGCTCGATCCCAGGACCCTGAGACCATGACCCCAGCCGAAGGCAGAGGCCCAACCCACTGAGCCAGCCAGGTGCCCCCATAATGGACGTTTTGAAGGTTAACATTATAAAGTGCCTTGAAAACTCATAAATCACTGTGCGTGCATAATGTCTTACAAACTAGCGTAAGCATTCTCATGGGGGGGCTATGTTTCTGAATCAACAACATTCTCTAGAGTGAGGGGAACATGTAGTAAGAACTCACTAAAATGCTGAATACATGAATAAATGCGTGAATGTTTTAAAGTTAACTATATGGGGTGCCTGGCTGGCTCAGTTGGTGGGGCGTGGGACTCTTAAACTCAGGGTCTTAGGTCCGAGCCCCACATCGGGTATAGAGATGACTTCGAAAAAATAAAGCTATGAGTTACATATCTACATCTTCTGTTTTTGGTTGAATTGTATCCCCCAAAGATATGTTGACATCTCAATTCCCAGTAACTCAGCCTGTAACCCTACTTGGAAATAGGGTTGTTGCAGTTGTAATTAACTAAAATGAGGCCATATTGGATGGGGGGGCCCGAATCCAGTGACTGGTGTCCCACAGAGACAGACACACACAAAGAGGGGGCGGCATTGACCACAGAGATTAACATGACACACACACAAGTCAAGGGATGCCAAGATGGCAACTGTCCAGCTCTGCTTCCCCATCCCAGGGGAGGACTCCTGCTACGTGAAGGAGAGCAAAGCTTGTCACAGCACCAGTCGCCTGGGTAAGAGTCCAAACACTTGTGCCCACTGCATCCTGGCACTGGAGTTGCCAAGGAAAGCGCGACGCGATCACGTGCTGACACAGCCACTTTACTCGTGCAAGGAAGAGACACACATGGTCTGCCAGGGCAGCTGGTCCCTGAGCACGCACCCCTCCGGCGCTATAGCGGGAAGACCCACCCCCCGGAGTCTGGAGCACTGAAAGCGGGGGGCATGCCTGAGGGTGCTCACTTGGGGGTGCCCACCCAAGCAGGGCAACAGATCACTCACTGAGCGTACAGCAGGGAAGGATGTCTGGTACAAGTTCTGTGGGCTCCTTATTTGTTGGAAACTAGGGTTCCAGGCCCAAAGCCCATTCTTAAGTGGTTTTGTTTGTGGTGGAAAGACTGCCTTTCCCAACAGCCAGAGTTAGGAGAGGCCAGGATGACCCTCTGGCCCAGGCGTCAGAGGAGGCATGGCCTTGTGACACCTCAATTTGGGGCTTCCCGCCTCAGATTGGTGAGAGAGGGAGTTTCTGATGCTCTCAGCCCCCAGTGTGTGGTGCTGTTGCAGCAGTCCCCCGGACACAGCTGTAGACGGGAACTAGCTGAATGTCTTTGGCAAAGAGAGAAAGAACCGTGGTCTGTGCTGCCCTTTTCCACCCCGGCTTCCGCAGCCTCTGCTGAGCTTGCCGGGCAGGAAGAGAGCGAGCAGCTGCAGGAGGCCCCATGTGGACAGACGGCTTTCCAGGCTACCATCTTGCCTGTGTTGCCAGACACTGTATTTCGGGACATGGGCCTGCTGCAGCCCCTGGACACCGAGTGAACACCAGCCGTGCCCAGAACACACAGGGTCACTCAAGGCGTCCCGTTGGCTGTGGTTTTGATGCACTCTACATCCCTCTGCTTGGCAGGTGGCGTCTGACTCCACCAGCACGGGCTCTTCCCCGGGGGGCTCTCCTGACACAGAGAATGTGTGGGACTCTGCCCAAGGTGAGTTCATGCAGCTGCCCCCACCCCTCTCTGATAGCTCGCCCTCGGGGGCCAGCGCCCATGGGCTGAGGATGCCCACGCAGCCCTGGGGAGGACCTGAGGTCACCTGCTGACTCCTGTGTGAGCAAGCTGACTTGAGGACCCTCCACCCCAGTCCGGCCCTGGGGGGACCAGAGCCTCAGCCAATGTCCCGACTGCAACCTTGGGGGAATCCCTGAGCCAGACAACCCAGCTCCTGAATTCCTGGCTTAAGGACGTGGTAAGACGCCACTGCTTGAGGTCACTTGTGACACAGTGCGGATAGCTAATACAGGATTGGCTCCCCAGAAGGACTCCCACCTTTGTTTTTTTTGTTGTTGTGGTGGTTGTTAAGAAAAGCCTGATCTGGGGGCACCTGGGTGGCTCAGTGGGTTAAAGCCTCTGCCTTCGGCTCAGGTCATGATCTCAGGGTCCTGGGATCGAGCCCCACATCGGGCTCTCTGCTCAGCGGGGGGCCTGCTTCCTCCTCTCTCCCTGCCTCTCTGCCTACGTGTGATCTCTGTCTGTCAAATAAATAAATAAATCTTAAAAAAAAAAGAAAAGAAAAAGAAAAGCCTGATCTGTCCGTGAAGGATTCCCCATCCTTGCCCAAAGTCAGAGGCTCCGTGCGGTGACTGTTACAAGCCCCATCTGCCCCCTAATGCCTGCTTTCGGTCCCGTAAGAGTTGAGAAGCCTGGCCTGTGATCAGCTTGGTCCTCTGGGAATGCCAGGCTGTGTGTCTGTATGTGGCATGTGTCTGTGTACCCAGAAGAGCAGCACACAGAACTCACTCACGCCTCATAAAAATACGCTCAACACACTCGCTTTCTCTCCCTCCTTTCTCCCAGCTGTTCCTCTTGCTGGTTTCCGAGGTCTCTGTCTCCTGGGCGGCTGTGTGTCCCAGGTTCTGACTTTCTCACCTCTCCCTGGGCAGGGGAAGGAGGAAATATGGTGAGAGATCCTTGGAGCCTGGGGGAGTATGCCTGCCCCCGGAGAGGTCGGTGAGTGTGGGGGAGAGGTGAGGGGCCTCTCTGGATCCTGGGGAGCAGGCACCTATCTGGGACCT
Source organism: Mellivora capensis (assembly GCA_004024625.1). Classification (NCBI taxonomy): domain Eukaryota; kingdom Metazoa; phylum Chordata; class Mammalia; order Carnivora; family Mustelidae; genus Mellivora; species Mellivora capensis. The sequence goes on along the minus strand of PISX010002160.1, from coordinate 69,151 downwards.
GGACCTGAGGCCCATGTGGACGCCTGAGCACAGCCTGCTCGGACGTCTAACAAGCGTGCCTGCTCCCTAGCGGCCACCCCAAGTGGCTGTTTGGGCCCCAGGGTACAGGCGGGCCACCAGTGTGACTCAGGACGTCTGCTGACTCTCTTTGCCACTCTAGGTCTCCACCTTGGGGCCAGATTTGTGTCTGTGAATGATCAGCTGCCCAGTGGGGGCCACAGAGCCACGGGGTGCACCCCAGCGGCCTGCTGGGACCGCTAGGACCCACTCCACATCTGAGCAAGACCCACAGGGCACTGCAGTGAGAAGGACAAGTCTCAGATGTCAGACCCTCATGTGTCCTCCAAAGCAGCAGCCTGAGGCCTGGAGCCTAGGCCAGCAGGAGCGCCCGGCCCTGGGGAGAGCTGAGCGTGGGCCCCACCTGCGCCCTCCCTCACACCCCCACTGTCTCCTGGTGCTCCAGAGAGGGAAACAGGCTTGTGTGTCATATACACACTCATTCCTCCGGGCCTCCATCAGCATTAGAACTACTGGCAGCTGTGGTAAGAACACACGTGACAACTGGCTTCAGTCCAAAGCTCTGTGTGTCACATCCCTGCACTGGCCGGGAGTGGTCCTACAGCCCGTTCTGACCCACAGATGCAGAATGCTCGCGAGGACGGTTCAGCCACTTCTTACCCACAGGTTTCGGGTTTTTGTCTTTAATCATTCATTTGATTTCATTTAAGTTCACTTTCACTACGTGGATGAGATGGGTACATATCACACTAGGCTTCCGCTACGAGAGAGCCGCCACTGCAGAGAGAAATCCAGCCCTCCACTCTCTTTCCATGTCCCTGAGTCCCGCAGGAGCCACATGGGGGACAGTGGGGTTCCAATCCTGGCTTGTCATTCCCCCGGAGACTGTGGGTGGGACAGGGAGGGTGGGCATGGGTCCCTGCCTCCCCCAAAGCCTGTTGTAGCGGCCAGTGCCCAGCTGTGCTTTCTGGCTGGGCCCTGGCAGTCCACCGGCACAGGCTTCCATAGGATGGAGGCTGGGGGCACCGGGGGGCGGCCACCCACCTGGCTTCTAAAGCCCTGGCTCTGGGTCCTTGCAGTCTGTCCCTCATGCTTCCCACCCAGAGGACGGTCAGCAAGGACCCTGCCCTCAGTCCTCAGCTGTGGAGTGGGGCTGCCACGGAGGAAAGGGCACAAGGACTGGACACCACCCTCATGGGCAGCAGGTGACAGTCCTCAAAGGCCAGCACTGGGAATCTGGAGAGTCCCCCTAGGCTGACGGAGGAGAAGGAGCCCAGTCCAGGATGGTATTGGCAGGAAAGGACTAGTGCCAGAGAGGGCCAAGGTCAAGAACGTCAAGGATGGACTAGGCAGGAAGGTGGTTTGGGAACCCCGCCCCACACCATCTGAGGCTGCAAGCAGCTGGTCCCCTAAGCCCCCTGCCCCCGCCATCTGCTCCCTGAGGGGCACTTGTAGCTACCACTCGCTCAGACCTCGCCACACCTGTCCAGAGCTGAGCCCGAAAGCCCCATGGCCCAGAGCACCATGGGAGCATCTTTTTTTTTTTTTTTAACCAAAGTTAGGACACAGAAAGGGGCCAAGACTCCAAAGGGCTCTAAAGACAGGGTCCTCCAAGGATCCATAAAGCCTACGGGGGAGAGAGGAATGGTGATGGAGGAGGGCTTTCCCCACATCAGTATTGGGCCAGAGGCTCTTAGGAGGTGAGCACTCCTGGGAGGAGGGTCCACCAAGGGGTGTCTGTGCAGCCCACAACCCTCTAGACCATGGCCACTGGCTCATGGGTCCCTGGTGGAGAATGCCCGCTCCCCTGAAGACTCTGGCTGGGCCACATCCCACCCTCCCACTCCCCAGTCCAGCCATAGGCAATGACTAAACCTCCCAGGCCAGCCCAAGCTGCCCACTGCAGGCCAGGTGGTCTCAGGGGACCCCTACGCACTAATTCCAAAACATTCCATTACACAGATGGCTCCCACGACTGACCCAGAGGGCCTTCTTTCTTCTCCCGCTCCCTCCCATGTGCTCTGCCCCCTCCCACCGAAGGCCTGGCAGGCAGTGTCACCTTAGCCTGTCAGTGGCAGGGAGCTGGCTCAGAGAACAGGCCCCAAGTACAAGGTGCTCACAGGACAAGCCAGCATAAGGACCCACATGTTCCTGCTACCACCACGGGATTTATTGAGGCTGTCACCACATTTAAGAGGGCCACCAACGGGGGACCCCGCCACTGCCTGGCCTGGTGCCAGAACCAAGGGACTGTGTGCCACCCCGTGGTGGCTCCTTGATGGAGAGCCTGTGCAGGACTGGACAGCTCGGAGTGGAAAGAGAAGCAGGAACTGGGAGTGCAGGGGAGGGAGGGAGGGTGCAGGGACAAAAGTTGCATCTAGACAAAGTGGGACAAGACGAAGCCAGAGCCCGCATGTGCTGATGTCGCCTCTCAGGATCCAGGCGCCTGTGGTCCACAGCCCCTTAGCCAGACATCTCCTCTCGCTGCTCCTTGTTCCTGCGTACCTCGGCTGCGTGCAGCTCCTGCGAGGACAGGTGGGGGTGAGGCCCCTTCCCCCACACCCAGGCTTCAGGGGCCCTCCTAAGTGCGACCCACGAGGACACCTTAGCGACCAGGACGGAGGAGCAACAGAGAGCAGGAGGAGGCCCACGTCCTCCCCTCAAAGCGCGGCCTGACTGCGGAGGCCGCCCTCAGTGCGGCAGGGGTCGCACCCAGACCAGAGGGAGAGCCGTGACTCCGGGGAACCTCCTCGGGCTTGCAAGCTCTGGGTGCCCCGCCCCCCGCCCCGCCGGCACCAGCCTGGTCCCTCCCGGTGGGCTGCAGCCGAGGCCACGCCGAGGGGGCTCTGGCCGGGACGGGGCCTCGCCTCACTCCGGGCTGCTCCACGCAGGACCGGGAGCGGCCAGGCTGCTGGCGCGGGGGGGTAGGGCCCGCCAAGGAGGGGGCTCCTAGGGCTGCCCTGGCCCCCCGCCTAGCGCAGCGCCTCCCCGTTCTAGCTCCAACCCGCGTCTTTCGGGGCACTTCTGAAGCAGCGGCTCCCGGCCGTGGCCCCCCACGGGACTGGACCGGGGGCCTCCGGCGAGGCCCGAGGCGTCCAGCAGAGGCAGGCAGAGCCCCTCCTTCCAGCTGCCCGGGCACTGCCCCGCCCCGCCCCCCCGCGTGGATCCCCGCCCCTCGGGACCACCCCCGGCCGTCGCCCCGCCCCTCCCGGATCCCGGGCGCGCGCCCCTTCGCCACGCCCCCCCCGCGCGCGCACCTTCTCGCGCAGCCGCTCGCGCAGCGCCGCCAGGTGCGCCTCGCGGATCTCCTTGCTGAGCTCCATCTTGTAGTTGAGCTTCTCCTCGGCCTGGCGGCTGAAGTTGTTGTTCTCCTCCAGCGCCTTGTGCAGCACCTCGCGCTCGTGCTCGCGCCGCTCGGCCAGCTGCTTCAGCACCTGCGCCTCCTGCGTCTGCGCGGGCGGCCGGGGGCGCGCGTGGGCGGCGGCCGGGCCCCTGCCCCCAGCCCCCGGCCGACCCGTCACCCTGCCCTGCTGCCCGCCGGACGCACGCCCTCCGGGAGCTCAGGTCTCCACCGCCCCGCCGACGGCCAGGGTGTTCACCGGGTCTCGGCTTGCCTGGACTTCTGGCCTTCGGCCCCGCAAGGTCCGCGGGCGCGCCCGGAGAACCCCCAGCCCCAGACACACCGGAAGCTGCTCACCCTTTCCGTCCGTCCTCGGCCGGCGGAGCCGACCCTCCTGCTAGACGGAGGGCGCCCGGCAGCGAGACAGGCTCTCGCCGCCCCGCCCCCCAAGCCCGGGGTGCGCTCAGGGCATGTTGGAGGAGCGGAGCAAATTCAAAACTTAGGGGCCGGCACGGAACCCGCACGGCCTCCTCCTCAAATGTCTGCCGGCTGAGCACAAAGTAGGTGCTTGATCCGCACTGGGTCCTGAGTTCCCTGAGGTGTGGGGGCGGTGGGAGGGTCCCCAGGGCTGCTGGAGAAGGGACTAGTTGGAGCGAAGACACTGGGACAGCCGGTGCTGCTGCACTGTCCACCCTACTGGAGGAGGGGGCGCCTGGAGCCCCGGGGAGAGGTGCGGGTCAGAGCGCAAGGGGCTGTCCCCTCCTGCAGAAGGCTGCTGGGCCCACCCACACGCCACTCACTGCTAGTTAACCCTAGGAGGCCTGGGTCCCCAGATTTCATTGGGACATGCTCTAAGGGATTTGGAGCCAGTACCCCTGCCCAGTGGGCTTGGACACCAGGACTGTATGCTGAGAGTATTTTGTGTGTCCGTCTCTATGAGGGTAGTGTGAGGGGAAGGGACAGGGAGGGAGCCTTCGGCCCATGCCCCCCTTCTCCCAGGGGCCCTCTGAGCTCCCAGCAGGTGTGGGCTTGCAGCCCTCAACACATGAGAGTCCCTTTCTCCTCTACCCTGGAGATGGATGACAGCCCAGACTCATGTCCCAGGGCCCTTTCCTGGCCATGGCCAAGGACACCCCCTCCAATAGTATCTGGTTCCTGTCCTCCAGCTGGCTGCCGTTGGGAACCCTTCACCTTCCTGTCCCTTCTGATCCCCCAAGTGGAGGTCCAGGGAGCCATGAGACCCTCTCCACTCCAGGCCAACAGCCAAGCAGGGGCTTAGAGCATCCTGTGCCTTGGGGACCCTGTCTGTGTCAGTGACGCCTTCTGCCCAACCACCTTTATCAGGATCTGGGGGCGGGGGGGGGGGGCTCCTCACCTTCCTTCGTTCCTCAGCTGCTTCCAGCCGCTTCTGCAGCTCCTCCAGAGAGGTGTCCTTCCTCTTGGGAGGAGAGGAAAGCACTGGGCTCTCGGGGGACAGGTCAGAAGGGGACTTGAGGATGACCTCGAAGCTCTGCCCAGAGGCCCTCTTGTCCAGCTGCTTCACCTCCATGTCTGCAAGACCAGATGGGGCTTCAGGATTCTGAGGGGCCATGTTCCCAGTACACATCCAAGTTGAGGGCTAAGGGACGGAGCACGGCTGCTCATGTGGGACCCCCAGGCCTGAGCCCCCAAGTCTGCCTCTCATCAGAGGCTCCCTCTCCAGAAGCCAGCTGAGCTGGGGCGGGGTGGTTGGAGAAGCCATGGGAGCAAAGAGCAAGGAAAGGAGGAAGCAGGCACTGACCAAGCAGGAGCGGACAGCAGCCCAGGGCACACTCACCCCCATACTGGTAGATGGTGTTGGGGTGCGGCTGTGAGTAGAAACAGGAGCAAATGAGCGACAGCACTGACAGTTCCTTCATCTTCTCCTTGTAGGCTGTGGGCATGAGGCCAGCATGAGAGGGCGCCACGGCCTCCTCCAGACCTCGCCTCCCTGTCCACCTCCCTCTTCCTCCCCAGTACTCCCCATGCTGTCTCTCTCTGGAAGCCTGTGTATCTTGCTCCCTTTTCTTTTCTCTTGCCTCTCTACATCTCTCCTCTCCCTGTCCCCACTCCTAGAAGCTGACTTTGTCCTTGGCCACACCTTCCTGTGGGTTGTCCTGCATTGTCTCCTAGTACCCCCCCTTCTCCCCTTTTCTCTCTCTCTTTTTTAAAGATTTTATTTACTCGACAGAGAGAGATCACAAGTAGGCAGACAGAGAAAGAGGGGGAAGCAGGCTCCCTGCTGAGCAGAGAGCCTGATGCAGGGCTTGATTCCAGGACCCGGGGATCATGACCTGAGCCGAAGCAGGGGCTTCACCCACTGAGCCACCAGGCACCCTGCCACCTTTTCTCTCTTGGCACTTCCATCTCATTCTTCTACATCGCTGTGTGTTTGTCTGTCTGTTCATCCTGCTGTCTTCCTGGCTGTGTTCTCTCTCTCTCTCTCTCTCTTTCCATGTCTCTGTGACCCTTTGTCACTGTGCATTTTCCTGACCCACCCTCCCTGGTCCTCTCAGTACTTCTCCCTTCTTCCTCCACTTTCCCTCTCGCAGATATTAACCAGCACACTCACGACTGGGCCAGCACAGATGCAGGCAGCCCTTGGTCTGTACACTTGGGTGAAGCCATCACAGTTCCTCCTGTGTGGCGTCCCCCCCTTCCCCACCATCTACCCTGACAGCAGCACTGCAGCGATCCCAGGTGAAACCAGGCAGTCACCAGGCACACACTCGAGGTCCCTCTAGAGCCAAAGGGTGGGGAGCTGTCCGTTCAGCACCAAAGCCCACCCTCTAGCCTTGCAGAGTGGGCGCCCACAGCAGGTGCCCCCTGGTGCCCAACCAGAAAAGGAGGTAAGCTTGTCTGCTGAGGCCCTGAGCCCTGAAAGGTGAAGGGGAGAAGCCCACTGTCAGAATTGCAATAACTGAGCTATTTGTGGTCTACTCATGAAAAGCCAGGCCCTTAGGTAGACATGCTGGCCCAGTGTCTCACTTTTTTTTTTTTTAAGATTTTATTTATTTGACAGATAGACATCACAAGTAGGCAGAGAGGCAGAGAAAGAGGAGGAAGCAGGCTCCCCGCTGAGCAGAGAGCCCGATGCGGGGCTCGATCCCAAGACCCTGGGATCATGACCTGAGCCGAAGGCAGAGGCTTTAACCCACTGAGCCACCCAGGCGCCCCCTCACTAATGTTTAACAGTCTTCAAGCCCAAGACTGTCCCTGGGCTCCACTGAGATGACACTGGGCCCAAGTGTCCGGGGTGACTTGCCCAAAGCCCCTCAAGTGGAATCCCAGGTGGTCTGTGTGCTTTACACCACTCCAACATGTCCTGGAGACTAGGAGACTCAGGAACCCATCCTCCCGCCTCCCTAGCTGGAGAAGCTGGTACAGGTCTCCAGAGGGACACTCCAGAGAGGGAGTCTAGCTTCCATGAAGTGGTCTTCCAAGGAGTAGACATGAATTTGGGCAAGAAAGTTCCTCATTGGGGCACCTGGGTGGCTCAGTCAGTAAAGCATCTGCCTTCGGCTCAGGTTGTGATCCTGGGGTCCTGGGATAGAGCCCCACATTGGGCTCCCTGCTCAGCGGGGAGTCCAATGTGGGGCTTGATCCCAGGCCCCTGGGATCATGACCTGAGATGAAGGCAGATGCCTAACTGACCAAGCCACTCAGGTGTCCCTATAAATAAAGTCTTAAAAAAGAAAGAAAGAAAGAAACTTCCTGATCAAATTTCATACAGAGCGTGAGGTCTGAGATGTGAAAACAGAGTCCACCACCGACCCCGACTTCAGGCGAGGCGAGACAATGGTCTCAGCTCAGACCCGCAGCCGTCCCTCCTAGACAAGAGCAGAAGTCACCTGGGGCCTGGACCCTGGAGGGCCCGAGAAGCTGGTCAGCGCAGGGCACATATGAGTGCGTGGAGCTCTGCCAACTGTGTGTCCACTCCAGAGAGAATCCGGCTAGCTAGGGAGAGGGGACCCCCAGAAGGGAGAGGAGGGTGGGCTGGGAGTGGAGTTCTGGGTCCAGGAGGAAATGGGGTGGAGGTGTGGGAGCCGCTGCCCAGATGTCCCTGGCCACAGGCAGGGCAGCGATGCGGTTGGTCCCTGGGGCAGCCAGACAGGGCAGAGTGCTCCTGGGGGGAGCAAGCCCCATGTCCTCCCGTCCAGGGTCCCCTGCAGCTCTCTCGCAGCCAGTAACCGCCCTGTGTCCACCCCTCCAAGGAGCGGCACCTGAAGCCTGCCGGGAGGGAGGGAGGAGGGTCGCAGCTTTGGGTGCATGGGATCTGCAGCTTGGGAGGCGGGGCGGTGGGGGAGGGAGGGACAGACCCCTCCTTGCTGGGAGGGCTTGAAAACTGCAGTGGCCCCTCCTTTATCCAAACCCCATTGCGCATAGGGCGGTGGCTTTTTCGACCAGAGCATGTCGCAGAGAGCGGTCTCCAAGCCCGCAGCAGCGAGGTGGAGTCGGGAGGGGGGGGGGGGGGACGACCACGCTAGACGCGGGTGTGGCTCCACTCGCTCCCTGCTGGGTTTCTCCTCCCCCGCCCTTGCACAGCGTCCCTCCAGCCCCCAGGGCACTCCACTGGCACAGACAGGGCCTGGGCCCGCCAGCCCTGGGCTAGAGCTCCTGCAAAGGGTCCTACCCTCCTGTCCCCCACCCTCGTGAAGGTGAGGTCTGACCAGGTCTGCGGTAGACAGGCGCCTCAGGGAAGGCTGTCTGCACCCCCCACCCCTGCTGGGCGTGCCTACCTGGGGGGGGGGGTACGGACCCGCCCGGAGCCCTCAGAGCCACCCTGCCACAGTCGTGCCTAGCCTGGCACGGTGGCCACAGAAGGGGCAATGCGCCCTCACCCCGGGTGCTCGCTTGGGCGCGGCCCCTGCCCATTGGCCCACGCCGGCTGCACCCGTGCCGCAATCCTTGCCCGGGATACCAGGTGTTCCCAACCCGTTGGCCCTGAACCCCAGCTCCTGTGGGTTCGGCCGGGCCGCGCCCCGCACCCTTGCAGAGCGTGAGGTCTGAGATGTGAAAACAGAGTCCACCACCGACCCCGACTTCAGGCGAGGCGAGACAATGGTCTCAGCTCAGACCCGCAGCCGCCCCAGGATGTCCGCGTCCCCGGCGCCTACCAGACAGAGTGCTGGCCATGGTGCTGGCGGCGGCGGCGGCGGCGGCGGCTGTGGAAGGCTAAGGAGGCTCGGGCGGCGGCTGGAGCTGCAGTCGACGAATGCTGCAGTGGTGGGGAGGGGAAGGAGCGAGGGAGGGCGGGAGGCGGGCACAGAGAGGGAGAGGGAGAGGGGGGAGAGTGAGAGAGCGAGAGAGAGCGAGAGAGAGAGAGAGAGCGCCGCGCGCGGGTGTGCTTGAGCAAGAGTGTGTGCAAACGACTGGCTGGCTGTGGTAGGGGCTTGCAGCCGTCAGAGGGAGGGGAGGATGGGAGGGAAGGGTGGGAGGGCAGAGACCAGCCTGGGACATAGGGTGGGACACTGCAGCCCATGCCCATCCACTCCCTGCTTACCTCTTGGCTTTGTGCAAGCTTGGGGGTATATGGAGATATGCCCCATTCCCCAGGGTTGGCACGGCAGGAGAGGCCCCCACATCAGGCTGGCGCTGGAGAGCTCTTCATTAAAGCCTCTGAAGCCTGGGAGGTGTCTTCTGTGTGCCCAGGTCCGTGCTGAGGGGAAAGCATGTCACAGATGGTGGGGTAGGAATTGGTCTGGAAGGCCTCCAAGGAGCATCCCAAAGGACGAGTCAATTCTGGGGCAGAAAAAGAGGATAAATGGGATGGTGAGGCCTAGGACAAAGGCTTTGAAGTGAGATAGAGATGAGTTCCAACCCCAGCTCTGAGACCCACTTGCTGTGCGACTGGGAGCGCGTTTCTGACTTCTCGGTGGCTCTGTTTCTCATGGGTAAGATACAGCCATAATGCCAGTCTCCAGGTGAAGAGAGATACAGTTGGTGAGTGTGCGGGGGTCATGACTCCCTTCTCTCTGGGCCTAGAGATCAGGTTGATATCCCCCCAACAGAGAGCTTTGCAGATGGTGGGCCCTTTTCCTGCAGTGATTCTCTCGTCTCACTTTGGGCCTGAGACGAGAATGAGATGGGTCATTCCCATTTAAGGGACAGAGCCACAGAGGTCAAGAGAAACGCTTGCTCCGTAAGCAACTAAGTCCTTGGGCCAGGAGTAAAACTGGGAAACCTCAGGAGCCAGCAGAGGGGTGAGGGAGGCCCAGACACAGACAGACCTAAGGGTCAGAGTCCAGCTGGAGCAGGCCCAGCAGATGGGAACGTCCGGGCGTACACATGGCGGGCGTGGGGCTGGCTGGCATCTGTTCCGTGGCCCACACAGTGTCTGACCCACTACAGGTAACCCGCAGACCTGCAAGAACAGGCTCTCAATCCGGATTTGTTGACTTGACCGAGATCTCTGTGTGTGTGAGCGCGGCTGCTTGTGGCCAGCCTTGGTGTCCACGTCCTCTCATCTTTCACAGTTAGGTTCAGTACGTGGCATTTATAAGCTATAATTTATTGCAGGCTGGGCAGTCCCACGTGTGATGGTGGCCAGGCAGCGCCTGCCTCAGCTCAGTGTCTCGGGGCCTCAGCTCCGGCTCTGACCCAGGTGGCCCCGAGTCTCTGGGTCATGCCTTATCTTCCTTGGCCTTCCGTGCTCTTAGAAGGCGGGTGCCGTGAAAGCGAGGGGCGGAACTCCCGGCTTTGGGAAGGCCGCTGGCCACCCACCGTCCTTTTGTGAAGAGGGCACGGTGAGAGGCTCCATCTCGGGGGCCGTTCGGGGGACAAGCGTGTCCACGCCTGCATGCGTGGCGCCGAAGCAGCCGGCCCTCGGCGAGCGTGTGGCCTGGACAGACCCGGTCTCCAGGCGGCACGGGCGGTGTGGAGGCCGCCGGCCAGCCCCGGGTCCCCCCCTCGCCCGCGCGCGCAGCAGACCGGGCGCGGGGTAGGGCCGGCTGCGTCCCGGCGCCTTTGGGAACGCGCCGGGGTCCTCTAGACGGGCACCGCCCTCGGGAGCGGCGCAGACCCCGGACGCTGCCCGCGACTGTCGCAGACGCTGGGCGCGGGACGCCGGGCGGACGGGCGGCGGGGCGAGAAGGGCGCGGCCGCTCGCCGGCCGAGCAACCATTCGCGGGGGGAGCGGAACGGGAGCCCCGGGAACTGCCTCCGCAGGCTTGTGCCGTCGTCCGGGCAACCCGGGGACCTGGCCCGGGGCGGGGCGTGGATCGCAGGCTCCGGCGGCCGCAGCGTCGGGGGAGGAGACGGCTCGCGGCCCGGTTTCCGCCCGCGGGCTCAGGGTCCGCGGGCGGGGCGGGGTGCGGCCCGGAACCGAGCGCGCGGACCCTCTGCTGCGGGACGGCTTCCGCCGGGAGCCGCGCGCCGCGGACCGGAACTGGGAGCGGAAGTGCGGCGCGTTCAGGGACGACGGCGGGTCTTAGCCCGCCCAGTCCGAGCCGGCTGGCGGCGGCGGGGACGCGGTGGCCCCGGCTGAACTGGGGAACATTCCTGGGCAGCCCCGGCGGCGGAAGGCTGTCCGCGGAGATAAGTGAGTCGTGAGTCGCAGAGACTCCGGAACTGGCTCTTTCACCCGCGCGCGCCTCCCGGCAGACCGCGCGCCGCCTCGGGCCCGCGCGCCGGTCTCTCTGCCGCGCTGCATTCTGGGGCCGGTGGTTTTCCAGTGCCCGTGGGCGGGGCTGCGCGCGGCGCTGAGCGGGTCTCCGGGCGGGGATCCCGGCGCGGGGGCGGGGGGTGGGGGTGTCTCCGGGCGGGGGTCCCGGCGCGGGGGCGGGGGGTGGGGGTGTCTCCGGGCGGGGGTCCGGCGCGGGGGCGGGGGGTCTCCCAGAGGGCAGGGATCCGGGGGGTCCGGGTCTCCCGGCGGGATGGCGTCCGGGCCGAGCGGGGTGGAGGGGCCGTCAGCGTTCAGGTGAACTGTTCGCTGGCCCCGGTGTCCAGGGCGCCCCAGGCTGGGGGTCTGACCTGTCAAAGCTCTGGTGCAGGTAAGCGAATCGCTGCCCGCAGAGCGTGTGGGGCGGTGCGCGCCTGGCCTCGGGCGGACAGCAAGGCAGGGCCCACCTGCAGGTTCTTCCTGTCCCCAGACTCCTCATGTTAGGCTGTCACAGGCTTGTCCTCCGACCTCGTGCGCGGCGGGACTGCCTGCCTGGTGGCGTGGCCTGCCACTCGGGAAAGGCTGCCCACAGTCTTGTCCCCATCTCTATACCACAGGGCTTCCTGGGGACAGTGGCATGTCGCAGCGCCGTGGGCTGGTGTCACTTACCTGCAGTGGCTGAGATTTCCAGACGTTCGGAGGAGATTTTGTCTCACACACTCACCCAGCCCGTGTGCCAGCCTCTGTGCCCCCCTGCGAGCAGGCCAGCATGCCCAAGATAGCCCTGAGTGGCGTGACCGTGGATTTCCCTTTCCAGCCGTACGAGTGCCAGGAGGAGTACATGAGCAAGGTCCTGGAGTGTCTGCAGAAGGTACGGCTGCGGGCTGGGGCGTTGGCGCCCTGGGAGTGGGTCTGCGTGGGCGGAGCTTCTGCGAAGTCCTCACCGGCTGGCCGCCGGCCTCTCGCTCGCTCCTGCTGAGCCCCGTGGGGGCACAGGCCTCCTTCCAGACACAGGACTGGACACAAATGGCGCCGGCGTTCTAGGAGAGATGACAGACAAGTAGAAAGAGACAGTTGTTGCGCAGAAGAAGGGTTGGGGGCCGTAGGCCTGGGAGCACCTTGAGGGTCTCTCTGAGGAGGTGGCATTTGAGCTGAGGCCGAGTGTGGGGGGCAGCCGGCCGTTTGAGGGCCGGGGAGTAGAGTTTGCACGTGGAGGCATAGCCAGTGCCTAATCTTCACTTGGGAAGGTCTGCAAAGCTCAGGAACGTGCCGGAAGGCAGAGGAGTGCAGGTAGCTTTCTGCGGCTTCCTTAGCGGTGTCTCGTGCCCTGATGGAGCTCCCAGCCCCCGCGGGCTGACTCTGCAGCGGGGCTCCCGGAGTCTGCGTGCGCACAGACTGGACTCCTGCAGGGAGGAGCCCGGTGCCCGTTCCAGGGAGCCGGCAGCACAGTTTGGCTGGTTCGCCCCTGTGTCTCCCCAGGCTTGCTGCTCAGGCTCCCGCATGAGGTGTACGTAGGTCATCAGGTTCTGCTCGGCGGAACTTTGTGTCCAAAGTCACAGAACAACACCGTGTTGGCAGCCGCCTAACTGGTCAGCTCACTGTGCGTCAGGCTGAGAAATACGGCTGAGTTTTGAGTAATGCGGTGCGCATCGTTCGCTAACCGGTGCTGAATTAACCCGTAGCCGCTGGCTTTCGGGTGAGAGTGGAAGCGTGTCACATTGCCCGCCGTTGCACAGGCTTTTGGCCGCATCGGGTGGGCCCGGCCTGAGCAGAGCTGTCCCGCTGTCGGGCTGCCGGCCTAGTCTGGGTGGGCTGTGCGGTCTGCAGTGCTTCTCCCTGCTTTCCCGTGACCTCATTGCTGACCCCATTCAGAAGGTCAACGGCATCCTGGAGAGCCCCACCGGCACGGGGAAGACGCTGTGCCTGCTCTGCAGCGTGCTGGCCTGGCGGGAGCACCTCCGCGACGCCATTTCGGCCCGCAGGATTGCTGAGAGGGCGCCCGGGGAGCTCTTCCTCGATCACACCTTGTCGTCCTGGGGGGCTGCCCCTTCAGATGGAGACACCCCAGGTGAGGCTCCCTTCAGCCCCTCTGGGCCTCCCCAGAGAGGCAGCAAAGGAATAGAGAGGGCTGGTGAGGCCCTGGCGCAGAGCTCTGCGAGGGGCGTTGTAGCCGCCACGTTCTTCCTCAGCGGGAGCTGTGAGCCTGAGGGCAGAGCCCTGTGGCCAAGCTAGAACTCCGCAGAAAGCCCCTGAGCTCGCTCCCGGGACCAGGCTGAGTGAGCCGAGGGCCTCTGGGTCCACAGCACACCAGAGTGTCGTCCCGTGGTGCTGCGACCCGTGCCGCTTCCTTGTGTCTGGGCAGCTTGCTATGCGGACATCCCGAAGATCATTTACGCGTCCAGGACCCACTCGCAGCTCACTCAGGCCATTGGCGAGCTTCGGAACACCGCCTACCGGTGGGTCAGGCGCCGCTCACCCCTGCCTCTGACTTATGGGGGGTTGGCCTTGACGAGCTGCTTTGATGGTGGCATTCTGCCTGGAGCCCCCTCTGGACCACAGAGCCCCCCGTGCTCCGCTGCAGCCTGCCGCACCGCGCGAGGTCAGGCTGTCTGTGCCGCCCGAGCTGCGGAGAAAGCCCTCCCCGCTGGTGCGCCGACCTTGGCTTAGCGCCCCGAGCCCCTGGAAGGCAATGTGGTGCCACCTGTGGGTGTGGGCCCATGTGGCGGGCATGTGAGAGGAAAGGAGGCACTGCCTCATCCTGGAGCCCGGCAGAGCTGTAGGAGTCCTGGGGTCCTGCACCAGCCTCCTGTATGGGGGGCATGGAGTCAGCGGGGTCTCCTCCCATCTGCCCGTTTCCCCCACCCCATCTCCCTGCTCAGGCCGGGCCGTGCAGTGGAGAAAGCGCCTCCCAAGCCTGGGGCCTGCTGTGGCCGTGGCCCCTCCCTCTGGCTACCTGGTGCAGCTGTGAGCCCCATCTCCCCACACTCCCTGTGGGTCCCACACACCCATGTTCATGGTGCTAGATGGCACCGGGGCTCTTGCTCCCTGGTTCTCGGACCGCATAGTCTGTCTTCTGCCAGGCCTAGGGTGTGCGTGCTGGGCTCCCGGGAGCAGCTGTGCATCCACCCCGAGGTGAAGAAGCAGGAGAGCAGCCACATGCAGGTGGGTTTCTGGGGCGCGCGCCGTTCTCTCTGGTTCTTTCAGAGCCCTTGCCTCTGCCCCCTGGGGAGGGCCCGGTGAAGAGCCGGTGGGGGCTGGAGCAGGGCACAGTCCCTGCGTGCCAGGCAGCACCGCCGGCAGCATGTACCCTGGCTGGCCCAGCACTCTGCCCTTCCTCGACCATTGTGCTAGCTGGGGCCGCTCCCTTTATGTCCCAGATTCACTTGTGCCGAAAGAAGGTAGCAAGTCGTTCCTGTCATTTCTACAACAACGTAGAAGGTAAGGGGATCCGGGGAAGCCACTCCTGCCAGTTGGTCCGCATACAGCCAGGTGGGCTTAGAGCGTGTGCTGCCTCCTAGGCCTTGTGGCCTGCTGGCTCTCTGCTTTGGGGCTCCAGACTGGCCCCATTGGTTCAGCGAGGTGAGGGGGTGAGGTGGGGTGGTGTTGGGCACCGTCTCCGGACCGTGGACCCGTGTTGGATTGTGTGCAGAAGGGCCAGGGCAGGGAAGGCTGCCATCTCAGAGGGGCCTTCTGGCCAGGCTAGCCTCGCTGCTGTCTGGGAGTGTGGATTTCAGGGATTCTCCATCCTGAGAGGAGGGGCTCTCCGGGCCTAAACTGTGCAAACAACGGGGTTGATGCTGAGCAGCTCCTCCCCTCTGGGAGTCTGGAATTTGGGCGCCCGCCAGCCAGGGGTGCCCACGTGACTGGCCCCAGCAGACGCCCTGGGCACTGGGCGTCTGGTGAGCTTCCCAGGAGACAGCATTTCACACATGGTCTCAGCTCATTCTGGGGCAGAGAGCCGGGAGGGGGTTCTGGAAGCTGTGCCTGGTCTCCTGAACCCCTCATAGATTTTTCCTTTTACTGATTTGCTGTGTGTCTTTGGGGTGCAGCAGGGCACAGCATGGGTGTGGCTCTCCCTGAGTCCAAGCATACGCCAGCCTTTGGTGCTGTGGTAGTACAGCCTCTCCTAGAGGTGGCTGAAGTGACTGGCCCAGGGTTGTGATGACAGCTGGCCCTGGTGTAGCTTGATGTGTGTGGCCACAGGTACCCACGGCCCTTGATTCCTGCTGCACACCTTTCTTCGGCCCAGAGTGGAGGGCTGGCTCCCCTTGCCCCCGCATCTGGAGGTCTGCTGGAGCCAGAAGCCCCCTGAGGGTGCTTCTCTGGGCTATGGTCTCTATGTTTCCTAGCACAGCCAGGGCTCTATGGCTCAGGCATTGTGCTTTGGTGGGGTTGGGGTTCCCTGTTCCTTGCCTCAGGGCTGGGACTCAGATCCTGGCACAGGAGTGACGGAGGCCCTAGAGCACTCACAGGGCCCTAATGCTGGGGTCTGGGGTGCCCAGCATGCCAGGGCCACGTCTGCTCCCAGTAAGCTGGGACTCTCTCACCTCCCAGCAATAGGCATCCTGTGTCCTGTCCCTGGAGCTCACTGCTCACCGCCTTCTTGCTGGCCATGTTGTTTGGTCTGGTGGCACTGGGAACCCTCAGCACAGCAGTGACGAGTACATGGGAAGCACCGGGGACTGGCCTGGCCCGCAGTGACCCTGCACGAGGACAGCTGCCAACCACTGTGGCCTGGTGGTGGCTCGTGCCCCTCTCCGGGTGGCTGCTGGCTGAGTTGCTCTGCTTTGCTCTGTTTGTGTGAGGCCTGTGGGTGTCAGGATGGCTTCACGGCGTTTTCCCCCCATGCTTTGTCCACTTCTGTCCTCCTGTCCACCGCTGGTGGACCACCAGCCCGGTCCCGCTGTCGCATAGGCCTTCGGGTCGCGCCTGTGGTGCTCAGTGGAGTCGTGTCTTTTTGCCCCATTGTGGCTGCCTCTGTCCACGTTCTTGATAAAGGGGTGGGTTGCAGGTATCCTGTTCACCCTGTCCCGGAGCCTTTGAGCAACACTTGGTGGGAACTGCTCCATCCCTTCTCCGCAGCTCTCTGTGGCTCAGCGCTCTGCTCTCCAGCCCTCACCTGCAGTGCTGGTCCCCCGCGCCGCCCCATTCCTGGACTGTTGTCACCTTACTGCCCTCACCTGCAGCATCTCTTACCTTATCTGGTGGGTGATGGAATGGGGTGGGGGGAGGGTCAGGAGTCCGGAGGAGGAGTGGGAGCTGAGGGGCACTTCCAGCCCACAGTAGAGCAGGTGTGTGCTGGCCTCCTGGGCCGCAGACCCTCCCCCTGCTGTGCCCCATGCATGGCAAAGTGAGGGCGCTGTCGAAGCTGGCTCCAGGCTTCCTTGGTCAGGCCCTGGTGCCCAGCCTCCCTGCTCTGCTTGCACTCCTGCTGCGCATCTTTGCTGCACCTTAGCCTCCTCTGTCCCCTGCCATGGGATGTGCGGGGGCAATGCCAGCAGCTGCCCAGCCCTTGTGGGGAGTGAGCAGACTCCAGAAGGGGTCTGAAGAGGAACACGTGGGAGGAAGGAGAAAGGTGCAGGGCTAGCGTTCGGCTTGGCTTCTGTCTGGGGGAGCAGGCGAAGGGTCTTGCTCGCTGCCTACGGCATCTGTGTACTGGGTTCAGCCCTGGCTGCAGCCCCTTCACCATGCCCTCCTCTTCAGCCTCCACCACCCCTTTCTGTTGCCCCCCCCCCCCCCCCCCGGAAGGCTGCCGCCCCGGGCTGTCCTGCTGCAGGGCCCGCGGACAGGCCGCTCTGTTGCTTCTGAGCTGTTGGGCACAGCTTTTCTCTACCTGCTGTCCTTAGGGGGCATTTTGAGTTCCGTCACCACCAAGGTCACCACCGAAGTGTGTTCTAGCCTTTGCAGTGAAGGGCTGGGCCCAGTACCTGCCACAGTGGGGCCAAGAGCCAGAAGCCGGTTTCCACAGGAGGCTGCCCTGGGCCTCCCAGCCTGGGTGTGGGCTCCTGAGGGGCTGGGTGGAGGTGGCTCTTCAGGGGGTTCCTGGGGCCCCTTCTTAGCTCCTTTCTGGCCCAGGCCACCTGCACAGCCAGCAGGGAGTTGTGCTTGGGCAGCCATCGTGGGTCTGTCAGGCATCTAGTGGGTTCTGCTTTGGGGCCTCCCACCTCCCTCAGGCCTGCCTCAGATCTGTGTTCCTGCACTGTTGACCTCTGGGGGGAAGCGAAGAGAGAAAGCTAATTGCAGCCAGACCGAAGCCTAATTACAGGACAGATGCTTCCAGGCACAGCCTTGAGGGCATCTAGAGACAGGCTGAGGGGCTGCGCACCCCCCTTCAGTCCCCTGGGGTCCCCTGTCCTGTTACTGCTCGGTCTCAGGCCAGCAGCTCCCTCTCAAGGTAGAGAGCTGGGCCCCCGGAGGGTTACTTTAGGTCTGGGGCCCTTCCAAGCTCACTTAGACTCTCAAGGCAGGAATTCTGTCTGGTGAGTCCCTAGGTGGTTGGGTGCCCTAGTCCTGCCCGGAGGGAGGATCACTGCCTGGGTGTCCCTCTGGGGTCTGCGGGGACTCATTGGGCCTGAGGACATGTCTTTGTTCTTGCCTGTGTTCTCAGAGAAGAGCCTGGAGCAGGAGCTAGCTACCACCATCCTGGACATCGAGGACCTGGTCAGAAGTGGGAATAAGCATAGGTAAGACAGCAGCCGCCCGCCCGTCCTTCTAGAACAGGTTCTGCCATGACGAAGCCGAGCACACCACTCCCTTTGCTCTGCTCCCTGGACTCATCGTGAAATTAATGGTGGTTTGGTGTGAAAATAGTGGTTTTGAATACCGGGGCAGCAGGGAAGCTGTTCCTGCTGCCAAGGGGGCCACAGTGCCGACGGGCAGCCCTGGCCTCCTGACAGACTTGCTTTGGCTTCCAGAGCCAGTGGGCATGGTGCTGACCTTCTCCACTCGTCTGGTTTCCACAGAACCCGCTTGTTTTTCCGATCTTTGTGTCGATCTTTTATGGCTTCAGGGCTTTGGGTTGTGCTAAGACCGGACTGAGCATTTTCTTTCTGATTGCCACGTTGTCTATCCAGGAATAGGATTGGGGTTTTTTGTTTATGTTGATTTTTTAACAGGTGATCTGCTGCCATGGTTGAAAACTGGTGGTGTGAACCGTAACGCAGTGAGCCCTCCTGCAGTCCCTAGGCCCCGGCTCCCGTCTGAGCCCCCATGCAGCACCGGGCTCCTTCCTCTTGCTTGCCTGTCAGAGGGCGTGGCGTGCAGCCTGGCCACCGCCCAGCGGGCGCCCCTCCGAGGGCCTGGGCCTCCCTTGTGGCTCCAACATGTGCCTCCCTCCCCTCCACAGCCTGTGCCCATACTACCTCTCTCGGAACCTGAAGCAGCAAGCTGACATCATCTTCATGCCGTACAACTACTTGTTGGATGCCAAGGTGAGGTCCCGGCTTCTGCGGCCGATGGCTGCTCATACCAGGTGGCGTCCCTGGGCTCGTGCGGGACTGCCAGAGCCTCGGTGCGCTCAGTGTCCGAGACCTCAGAGCTGCAGGCGTGTGTGCGAGGCCTCCGCCTCCCTCCCTGGTCTGGGGACAGCGGCCGCCAGTGTGGGGCCATGGGTCTGCCGTTCCGAGCTCTCTGGGAGTGGGCGGGCTGATGGAGTGAGGCAGCCCGATGGCTGCATCCAAGGCTAGTCCCTGGCCTTGTCCTGGCGGCTCGGCTTATCTCTTCCCAGGTGGGCCCGGTGAGGCAGCCCTGAGCGTGTGGTCCCGGCCTCCCTTGCAGCCGTCTCTAGAGATGCACGTGGCCACCCATCCTTGCACACCCCTTTTGCTTGAATGCGGGCCTCACGCCCCATGTGTGCGGCGGCTTGGCCTTTGTGTTGCCGCAACAGGGTGGGCGACTTGCTGCCTGGGGCCTTACTGGTCCAGCACGACCGTGGTGCGGGCAGTTAGCCAGCGTGGGCAGTGCTGGTGCTCGGCGGCCGGAGGGGAGAGGAGCAGAGCCCGGGGGCTAGGGTCGGTGCCACAGGGCGGGGATGTCTCCGAGGAAGGGCAGCCTTCAGGGGCCATGGAGAGAGCAGGGGGAAGCGGAGGGTGGGCACGGGTGAGGGTGGCTCTAAAGCGGTCCGGACCCTGCACAGAGCGTGGGGCGCACTGGCGCCTGGCCGGACCCACCCCAGCATAGGTGCCCTGGGCCTGACAAGGCAATTATCTGGCTGACCTGGAATGGCAGAGTGTGGAAGGGGGCGAGGTAACCATGACGGAGGCCGTCATGGAGGTGGGGGGCTCCAGGACGGGCTGCAGTGCATAGACCAAGCTGCTAGCCAGGGTCGCACGGCAGTGCCACCAAGACACGCCTACACGGGTGGCAGTTGGTTTTCGGCAAGCTTGCTTAGGTATTTCAGCGGGAAGGGGAAAGTTTGGGGCTTTTTTCTCTAAAAATTGGCGCTGGAATCAGATGTCTGTTTGGAAGAGAATGAATTTCAGTACTTCCTTGACCCTGCACAACCTGGATGGAAGAGCCGGACGCGCAGAGCCCCCCCAGGACGGAGCAGGGAGGCGGGCCTGGCTCTTGCTCACACACATCGCGCGCCGGCCACAGAGAACTCCACGTTGGAGTTCGCCATGATCGAAAGCCTTGATTCCTAAGAGGAGTGGAAAATTAAGAAAATGGCAGGAAGTCACAAAGGGAGAGTTGGCGTGGTACTGTGGACTGTGTCCGATTCTGGGTGGCGTCTCCGTCACTCGACCATCCCAGAGGAAGGTAGCTGGGGCGGCCAAGTCAGCCTATGCATGGGGAATGCGCAGCACTGCTGGTCTGGAGAAAATGCAGCTTAAAACCATAGGGGGATGGCCTTGTGCTCCCACCAGAGTGTCCGGAAGGAGTCCAGTGACCAGCGTCCGCCGAGGATGCGGGGCCGTGCTGGGCTTCTCTGCTCGCGGTGTGAGGTGGGGTGCCGCTCTGGGAGCACACCCGAGCGGAGTAGCCAGGGCCGGAGCCTTGCTGTCTGTGGTCCACGCGGGGAGCAGCCCTGTCCATCGGCAGCGGGTGTCCCCGAAACAGCGCCGCGAGCCATGAGGAGGGCTGAGCTGCGGCCACACGTCAGCGACACACGTGGGTCTCAGAACACACTGCCCACGGGCCGTCAGATGAGCCTTGCTGCCTGACTCTGTTTCCAGAACAGCCCAGGAAAGGCAGACCTGACCCCCGCTCACAAGGATGGTCAGAGCCCTTGGGGAGGGGAGGGGACCGGGTCTGCTCTCCTGCGCACTGATGGCACAGTGCTCACATCTGTCAGGACCCAACTGTGCACTTGAAACGGACTCTTTATTTTGGTGAGAATTGGACCTCAAAAGCAGCTGAAGTAAAGAAATACTGGCGTTGACCCCACCCAGATCCGCCCCCAAGTCAGCACCAGGCCAAGCCCTGCTTGGGTCTCCTCCATCCCGTGGCTGTGTGGCTGCATGGTGTGGGGTCGCACGCCCGATCCCTTGTGCTGCGTGTTGCCAGAAGGGACGCCTGACGTCCAGCTCAGTGGGTGGGGAGATCCAGGTGGGCATGGCCTGAGGGGGCTTCCCCTGCTGGCCTTGGGCCTCTCGGCCCCAGCCCCGCATCCTTCCCCTCTTGCTGCAGAGTCGCCGAGCCCACAGCATTGACCTGAAGGGGACAGTTGTGATTTTTGATGAAGCTCACAATGTGGTGAGTGTCCAGGTGGTCTTTCCGCCACCTCCCCTCCCTATGTCCCTGCAGACAGCGGTGCAGACCTTTCTGTCCAAGGCCAGGGCAGGATATGCTGGCCAGCCCTGTGGCCCGTTTCCATCCAAAACTCTCAGCCCCTGCCCGGTCTCATTCTCTTAGTCCCTTGGTGGCCGCCTAACCTGATGCTTGCCCCCTGGCGACCACAGCCGGTCCCTCCCTGTTACCTCTGCCCTTCCACCGCATTGCTGTGGTCTCTGCTCAGGGCCCTGTGTTTCCAGGAATGGCTGCTCTTGAGCAGGGCAGGGGAGGAAGGCCACTTGTGTGCTCTGGAGCCTAGTGTCCCAGGACAGCAGCAGCTGCCCTTAGGCCTCCACTTGGTTCCAGGCACTTGTTATCATGGGGGTTGGTACCATGGGTCTAGTGGGCCATGTCTGACTTTTGAGAAAAGCCAGAAATCTCTATGTTTTTTTAAAAGTTTATTTTTTCTAGCAATCTCTGCACCCAGCTTGGGGCTCAAACTCATGACTGCAAGATCAAGAGTTAGTGTGCTTTTCTGATGGACCCAGCCAGGCGCCCCTAGAAATTTCTGTTCTAAATGGAAATTTTCCAGTTATGGAATTTCAAACACTGGTGGGGTGGTTTGGTGGGGCTTCCGGTAGCCTGCACCCTGCCCCACCTCGGCGTCCTGGGTCCCCGAGTCCCTGCCCCCATTTGGCCACAGCCTGATGGATGTGCTTGGACTCCCAGGAGAAGATGTGCGAGGAAACGGCGTCCTTTGACCTCACCCCACATGATTTGGCTTCGGGACTGGACGTCCTAGACCAGGTTCTGGAGGAGCAGACCAAGGCAGCCCAGCAGGGCGAGCTCCACGTGGAGTTTAGCGCGGCCGCCAGCACAGGTGAGCTTACAGGTGGGACGGAGAGACGGGCCACAGGGTGCTCTCAGGGGTCCTGGAGGCCTGAGTCTTCCCAGGGCCCGCCCTTCAGGTCATCGTTTGGGGACAGTATGGACTTCTTTCAGAGCTTTCATGGGGCCTCACAGACCAGGAAGTAGGTGCCATCCAGCCAATCTAGCATTTTCTAAAGACCTTTCTGTACTTTCCCAGTCGGTATAGACTTTATACAAGTGAAAAGTAGGGGCACCCGGGTGGCTCAGTCAGTTAAGCAGCGGCCTTCAGCTCAGGCCCTGCTGCCAGGACGCTGGGATCGAGCCCCGCGTCGGGCTCCCTGCTCAGTGTGGAGTTGGCCCCTGCATTGATGCCCACTTTGATCACCCCGTGAAGTGATGACTGATGACTGCCAGGTTTTTCTGCCGTGCAGTTACTTCTTCCATTGATTCCTAAGCAGCCTGTGGCATCCGTGAGCATTTCCTCCCTGAATTAATGATTGCTATATTGTTTGCAAAGTGATGAGTCTCACGTCTGGACGCCTCTTATTTCTGAAGCCCGCGGGGTCTGGCTTGCTCACCTGCACAGCATGGGAGTGACCCGCCCCCGTGTGCAGCATCACAGCTCCCGAGCTCACTCCCGCGCTGTCCAGAGCCGCGCGTCTCGCTCTCGCTCCTTCCCCAGCCTCATTAGTGTCTCCGTCCTTCCTGTGCTAGTGAGAAATCCCCGTGGTCTCACTTGTCGGTTCGGTCCTGGAAGGTTCCGCAGTTTTCCAGGGAGCAGATGCCCACCGTGAGGAAGGAAAGCTTGCTTCCCAGAGCTGCGTGTTGGTGCCTTCTTGGCCTGAGTCTGAGCGCTGGTCAGAAGACAATGCTGCTGACCATAGAAGACTATGGTGTCCTTGGTTGTCCCCCCCCCGCCCCCCGCTCCATTGAGGCTGTGTGGTCATGTCAGGGTCATTTCTTCCTCCGCGCTGCTGCCTGTTGACTTATCGGTTGGGTTGCCCCTGGGTGTCTGACACGGGACTGTGGTTCTGGATGTCGAGGGACCTGAGGGAAGCGTCTTGCTAGGTTCCTGTTTGTCCTTGCCGGGCTCCGGCCCCCGAAGGAGCGGCCACGGGCACGTTTTGTTTACTCCTCTCTGCTGCACGTGGGGCCATGCTGTCCCTTGTACATGCACTTGCACTTGGCTGTGTTCATTCCTCATGCGTCCTGCAGACCCCCCCATACAGAAGCTCCCCTCTCAGCGGCCGCCTCCCTGCAGCGGGGCTCCTGGGTCCTGTGGGACACTGGGTTGTTTCCAGCATTCCGTGATTACCAGCAGGGCTCTCCGAGTGACCTGGGGCGGACGCAACCCTGGGTCCATTCCGGGAATCGGGGCTGGGGGCAGCCGGGAAGCGCGCCGCTGTGCTGCTGAACCCGGTCTGTGTGGTGGCTGGGCCGCCTGGCCAGCAGGGTGCGACCTTGGCCTTTGCACACGTGCCAGACAGAAACGGCTCAGCGTGGTTTTGATGTGCCTTTCTCTCAGAAGTGAAATGGAACGTTTTCCCCAGTGGTTTGAGGAAGGCATATTTTGGCTTGGAAGTGGCGGTCCTAATGGGTGCGACGTCCTTGTTCCATCCCAGGAAACCCCAGGGCGCTAGCCACCCTCCGCAGCCCGTGCTGGTCTGTTTCTCACACCTTCTCTGTTCTTGACAACCTCCACGGTTTGGGGGAGGGTCGGTGAAGCCTGCTGTGGAATGGGCCTTATTTGGGAGGTGTCTGCTTTTCTCCTGGGTTTGCAGGGGTGGGAGGTGGCTCTGGGATTTGGGAGAAGAGCACATGGCCCTCACGTTCTCACGCCCTGCTTCGGCAGGGATTTCTGGTGGGTCATGGGTCTGATGAGGGATTTGTATCCAAAATACATTTAGAAACTCTTACCACTGGAGGAGAAGACAGCCCATTTAGAAACAGGCAAGAGCCAGAAAGAGACGCTTCTTCAGAGTAGACGTCCCAGTGGTCAGCGTGCGCGTGGAGGCACGAGGCGGGCCCCGGGAGACGGCCCCGCACCGCCGGCCGGCGGGCGGCAGGGTCACACCAAGGGGCCCCCGTGGCAGAAGATCGAGGACGGCATGGCTTCTCCTGAGGCCTCTTGTCACAGGCCAGGCCGAGGGGTGGCGTGTCTTCCCGTTGGGAGGCGTGCTGGGTCTGATTCTCGCCCGTGGGAATGTCATCGTGCTCCGTGCTGCGGGGAGGCGAGACGGTGATGCGCCAACCGTGTCCCGCCGTTTACTGGGAGGGACAATTTTATAAAGACGCTCTTCGTCGTAGCTGTTGCTTGGTGGCTCTGTTATTACAGGAAAGGCTGAGTGGATGGTGGACATTTTTCTGGTTTTCTGGTTTGGGAGTTTGAATTTAATCCTGACTTGCGATCTATCCCTTGTTCCCTTCAGGAGGAGAGTAGTTCTTAATGCCATCGGTGTACTTGTGTTTAAACACAGACAATGGTGTCAGTCCACCGTAAGCCTCGTCATCGCTGAACTCAGGGGTTCCTTCTTCAGCCATTCCCATGGCCCCACCAGGCGCCGTGGGGAGTCGGGATGCTGCTCGCTCACTCCCATGCTTCCTGTCCCACCCTGGCCATCAGCCACAGCTCCAGGGAACCCTGGTCTCGTCTCCTGGGAGGTGTTCTCTCGAGAACCCACCATGTGGGCACAGGGACCCTTGTTTGTCGCTGGCTCAGTCGTTGTCCTGGGTCTCCGGTGAACCGGGCCAGGGAGTGTGTCCCCTCACGTGAGCGTGCCCACAGTGTGTCCCTGTGCTCGCACTGCTGCTCCTGGCCCACGTTCGGACTGTGGGGATCTCAGAGCCTCGTGTGCTTGTCTGTGGTTGTCTCTGTGCCACGCCTACTTGGAGGAACAGGCAGGAACCCAGCCCGATTCCTGCTCTTTGGGGCCCAGTGGGTGGAAGTAGCCCGTGACCATGCATTTGCTGCTCCCCCAGGGCTGCATCTGGAGCTGCAAGACATCGCAAAGCTCAAGAGTAAGTGCTGCCCCTCCCCCACAACTGGCAGGGGCGGGGCACACCTGGTGTAGCAGCTGCGGTGGGGGGCACACCTGACAGCACAGCTGGAGGGGCACACCTGATGGACACCTTGCCCCGCAGCGATCCTGCTTCGCCTGGAGGGGGCCATCGATGCTGTTGAGCTGCCTGGGAACCACAGCGGTGTCACCAAGCCAGGGAGGTAAAGGAGAGTGGGTGTGCCAGGCTCTCCTTGCGGTCCACCTGCCCCGCCCCTGTGAGGTCTGGGTGGGTTTCGGCGGCCCGTGAAGGGCTGTTGTCTGTGTGCTAGGTTGTCTTGGGAGTCGGGGGTGCTGTGTACGTCGGCGTGGCTACTGGCCCGGCCGCCCCCCACCCCCACCCTGCCAGCCACTTCTTGCAGCCTCCGTGGACCGGGAGGGCTCTGACCAGGGCACAGGGCAGCTGGGTGTGTCTCCCAAAGGTAGACAAGGGATCGTGTCCTGGGGTTGGTGGTCGCTCTGATCCGGGTTCGGGTTCTGGGGGCATGGGATGTTCTAGAATGTGCTGGAGCACTGCTGCCTGCCTTCTTCCCAGGCCCATCTGCTGCGCTGTGCTCAGAGCCTCGCAGGGCTCTCACTTGCTTCACAGATGAGCCAGGCTCCTCAACCAGCCCCACCCATGCCTCCGAGGCCCAGACGGCAGGACTTGCCTGCCTCCCAGAGCTGCCCTTGGGGGCCTTGCCTTTTCCTCCGCACTCAGGGCTCCTGAGGGCACAGGCCTCCCTCACCTCTGGGTTTGGCCTGGAGAGGGCTCGCTCCGGTGTCTGAGGGAAGGGGACTTCAAAGGCCTCTGGCTGTCAGCAGCTCCTGAGCCTAGCCCGGGGCCCTGCCTGAGCCTCTCTCCTCCACAGCTACATCTTCGAGCTATTTGCCGAGGCCCAGATAACGCTT
This sequence comes from Mellivora capensis, assembly GCA_004024625.1. Taxonomy (NCBI): domain Eukaryota; kingdom Metazoa; phylum Chordata; class Mammalia; order Carnivora; family Mustelidae; genus Mellivora; species Mellivora capensis. The sequence continues at coordinate 43,647 of PISX010002160.1, read as the reverse complement.
CAGACTAAAGGCTGCATCCTCGACTCCCTGGACCAGATCATCCAGCACCTGGCAGGACGTGAGTCCCCAGCCCGGCCTGCCGCTGCCGCTGCGTTGGCCCCCACACCGGGCCTTGGCCTGGGGCCGTAGCCTGCTGCCCCTCCAGGCGGGAATGTCACCCCGGAGCTCCTTTCCTGACTGCGACGTCCGGGCGTCAGTGCCGTTGGACGGGTGTGGTTTATAAAGCACAGCCCAGCTTTTCTGTTTCCTGGTCAGCCCCTTTAAAGGAAGAGCGGTGAGGGACATGGTGGGCCAGTGGGCCACAGGTCCCACCAGCCTCTTTCCTCACCGTCCCCCCCCCCCATCCCCCATCCTGTTTCCACCCTGAGGCTGCCCTTCGGGCCCCTTTCTGCTGGGTGGGTCTTGTTCTTATCTCTGACCAGCCTGGCTGTCCTCCAGCCCTGGGGGTGACATGGCAGTCTCAGCCCTGCCTGACCACAGAGCCTCTTTTTCTCATCCCACTGACCCCCAAGGGCGCGCCCGACACCAACACGGGGTTGAAGCTGAACTTGCTTGTGGGTCCTGAAGGTGGGGGGGGGTCTGATGGCTCCCCTGGTGGGGGTGTGGGATGGCCAGCGGCTGCTGCTCCCACAGGTACGGGGCCGTTCACCAGCACAGCGGGCCTGCAGAAGCTCTCGGATATCATCCAGGTAGGAGTGGCCTCGCAGCAACGATGTAGCATCTTTTTTCCTGATGGTAGTTAAGGGGCGCTCTCTTATCCTGGAGCTGTTACTGGTTCAGCCTTGGCGGGGCAAGACCTAGGCTTCGAATCAGCAGCCCCTGACGTGTGTTTCCTCTTGCCCGGAAAGCACACCGCTGGGCCCTGGGGGAGAGGCCATGCTTGGCTGTTCTGGTCAGTCCTGTCCGGGACAGTGCTCAGGGGCAGGGGGGACGAGGGCCTGGCAGAGTCCCCTGGTCTTCATATAGGCTCAGTGTTTGCCACCCTGCCATCTGCCCTCACTTTTACCCAAGTTAGTTCTTCTATTTTTTCTTTTTTTTTCTTAATATTTTATTTACTTATTTGAGAGAGATTGAGAAGGGGCAGGGGGAGGTGCAGAGGGAGAAGCAGACACCCCGCTCAGCAGGGAGCCAGATCCGGGGCTCAGTCCTGGGACTCTAAGATCATTATCTGAGTCGAAGGCAGACATTTAACCAGCAAGGCCACCCAGGCGCTCCCTCAAGTTATTTCTTGAACTGGCTTTTCAGAGGAAAGTCAAAGCATGAGCCAGTTAGAGAATGAAAGGGCGTAGGCTCTGTCTGCCCAACCCTGTATCTGGTCCCTGGGCCTGCCCACACAGAGACACATTCAGACTTTTAGGGTGAGTGCGCTGGGCAATGCCTATGAACCCAGGTGGGGCCCATGGGCCTGGCGTTCAGAGTAGGCAGGCGTGATCAGTGTGTCCTCTGGGCTCCACTTTGGGGTGGGGGCAGTCCCCAGGGCTCGCTGAGCCCCTCCTGCCACATGCAAACTCTTTCCCTGGCCGGGCAACCAGGGGGGACAGGACACACGTCAGGGTCTGTGGACATGGCTGCTTCCTGCCCCCCAGTGTGCTGACCTGTGTCCAACCGTCCTCGGGCCCAGTTGAGCCATTTCCTTGGTTCAAGTGGACGAGCCAGGCTCTGTTTCCCTTGGTTGGGTGGCTGCCAGGCCGGCTGAGGACCCTCTCTCACCTTGCTAGGCCTTTTGGAAGAGGACTTTTGGTGGCCAGAGGTCCTCAGTGAAACCACGACACGGGAGGCCCCGTGTTGTGTGGTGTGAGTGACTGCCAGCCGGGCACTTGTGCCCGTGCTGCGGGGCCTGGCCGGGAGGCCCCAGCACCCAGGGTGCCCCTTGCTGTGTGAGGGTTCAGAGGGCGGGAGGGCCCCGGGTCCAGGCACGGCCCCATTTGTGGCAGCTACCGTGTCTGTACAGCCCGACGCTGGGGATCGGGAGGGGCCGTTGGGAGGGGGCCACCCTGCAGCCCAGGGGGTGCGTCCCGCAGACCTGCCGAGACCCTGCCAGTGCTGTGATTGAGCGCTGGGGCTCCGTGCCCTCGAGTGTGATGTGAGGGCTGGCCTTGTCCCCGAGGTGCCAGGCTCTGCCTTGTCGTCCTCCCAGCACTTCTGTGAGGGGACAGCAGGCACCCCAGACTGCTGCTGCCTGGAGCCACGGCCCTTTGTGACTGTCGGGTCTCTGGGCCCCCCGGCCCCCGTCTGCAGCTCCTGGTGGTCAGGCCCCTGGCCCTCCCCGCCCAGAGCGCCTGTTTGCGTGCTGGGGCCGAGCGCCCCTTACCCCGTGCGTTAGGCCTTTCCTTTGGCAGCGGCTCTTGGCAGGCCTGGCAGATGGCTCAGTGTCCATGGACACCGGGTGCTGCCTGTGGGCCTGCGTCTCACCCTGCCGTGTCCCCTCCTGCCGGGGGGAGTCCCCACAGCCAGCTTTGGGGCAAGGTGGGTGCCCTGGGCCAGCCCGGGACCTCAGGGGGTCAGTGGGCTGTGGTGAGTGCACGAGGGGCTGCCAGGCTGAAGCCTGGCGTCTCCCCACGTTCGTGTCACAAGGGAGCCTGAGAATGGGTGTTTGCAGCTGACCCGGGCTGGAGGCTGTGGGAGGGACAGGACTGGCGCCGCAGGGTGGTGTGGGACCTGCTCTCTCGCTGAGCAGGCTCCGACAGGAAGCCAGTGGTCCTCAGGCCCCTGGCACGGCCCCACCGCAGGACGGGGCACCCCCTCCTGATTTTTCTGTTGGTCACCGAGGGTGCTGTCTGACTTGGTTTTCTTCTTAGTTCTGAAAGTCTGTCACTTGCTCCTTTTGGGATTCTAAACGGAGCACGATGGTGTCTGCAGCGTGCGGCGCCCGTGCCTGCTCCCCAGGCCGCCTGTCCCCAGCAGCGGCGTGTTCTCAGCTCGCTGCCCCGGGCGAGGGCACAGCTCTGGTTACTTGAGTCCGGGGTCACTTTTATCCTTTTACTTCTGGGGGTGAACTAGGCCCTTCCCCTGGTCCCCCGACTGCCTCCCCCGACTGCCCCAGGCCTGCACCCCATGAGAGCATGTGGATCGGCTGCCGAGGAGGGCACCTGCAGGGATGGGGGAGAGGACGGGCAGATGTGAGCCCCCCACAAGAGGGTGCGGGCTGCTCAGGGCTGGGGCACGGGGTTACCGCGCCCTGAGGATCCATCTCCTTTGTGTGGGGACCACTTGGCTAGAGTGGTGGCCTCCGCTGTGTCCTGCTGACATTGTCCCCCACACCTGCTTTCCAGATTGTGTTCACTGCAGACCCCGCTGAGGGCATGCCCGTTTCCATGGTGGGGCCTGGGGTCTCTCAGTCCTACAAGGTAGGGGCTGCCTCCTGGGCAGGGAGCTCTGGGTGGGGGTCTCAGTCCTACAAGGTGGGGGCTGCCCCCAGGACGTGGGATTTCTGGGCTGGGTCTCAGGGTACCTGTCCATTCTGTCCCTCCAGGTACATATCCACCCTGATGCCGGGCACCAGAGGAAGGCTCAGCGGTCAGATGCCTGGAACACCACAGCAGCCAGAAAGCAAGGTACGGTCTAACCCCTTGCAGGGGGAGGAAGGAACCCACTTCCCGCTCCGCCTCAGCGCAGCCGCATGTCTCGCTGCGGGTCTCCAGGCCCCTGCCCTGAGTGTACCTGCTCCGAGTGACCTTCCAGCTCACGCCTTGCCAGGGCCCTTGGAGACAGACGTCGGCGTGGGCCAATGGCCCAGAGCCTCCCGGACTCACCTGCGGGGAGGCTGCCGAGCTGGGCTGTGGGTGGGTCCCCTGCACGTGGGGTCTGCCCGCAGGGGGCCTGGGCACGTTCTTGTCACCCTGGGTGTGCTGCTTGAGTGCCATCCCACCCAGCAGGCCTGGGAGGGGCGGGTTCGGGCCCCACGATCGTGTCCGATGGCCCCCCAGGTTCCCGCGGTACCACTTCTCTTGGCCCCCCTGTGAGGTCAGGCCTCGCCCCACATCACGCTCTCTTCATGTTGTTGGTCTTACCGGCTTCTGCATGTCCTAGAGCTGGGGCTGCTGTGACACGGGAGGGTGGGGTCTGTGCCATACATCCTGTGGCTTTTGGTGTAGCTGGTCTCTCCTGGCCAAGGGGTCTGTCCCCATGGCTTCCAGCCCTGGCGAGTGTCCTGGTCACCCCAGGCAGAGTTCAGCACCCATTGCAACTTGGAGATGTTTTTGTTTTTTTAAAGATTTTATTTATTTGACAGAGAGAGAGAGATCACAAGTAGGCAGAGAAGCAGGCAGAGAGAGATGGAGAAGCAGGCTCCCCACTGAGCAGAGAGCCGAATGTGGGGCTCGATCCCAGGACCCTGGCATCATGACCTGAGCCGAAGGCAGAGGCTTAACCCACTGAGCCACCCAGGCGCCCTGCAACTTGGCGTTTTGAATGGGGTTTGCAGGATGCATGTCGGGCAGTGGGTCCTAAGGTCGGCTGTGCCTCTTGTCCTGGCCACTCGTCAGTGGTGGCCCAGCCCTGCCTGCCTGTGTTCCAGGCCTTACCCCCAGCCGCACTCACACACCCCTTCCAAACCTGCCGGCCACAGTCCCTCTTGGAGCCATGCCATTGCCCAGGAAAAGCAGGGCTGGGAACATGGGCAAGGCCAGTGCCAACCAGGGAGGCTCACAGTGTGACCTTGGCGGGTCACCTGGCTTCTCAGAGCAGGAAGTAGTTTCCGTGAGAGCCGGGGAGGCCAGTGCACCCCTCACTCGTTAGTTGTGAGGTCACAGGAAGCGGTTCGTGCCAGCACCCAAGGCCTCTCCCTACATCTGAGTTCTCTCTGCATGGAACGCAGACATGGGCAGGGTGTGTAGGTACCAAGGCCAAGTGGGGCGTGGCGTCCCGTGTTCTGGGCAGCTCAGAGAGCATGTAAGTTCTCAGAAATAGCCGCTCCCTGGGCTGGGCGTTTTTAGGAAGTTGGTTCCTTACTGACCTTACCGAGAAGCTAGGATGTACGTGAGCGTGGGGAGGGCCGGCCCTGTCCCCGGGCCTTGCATAGAGAAGGGCCAGCTCCCAGCCCCCACAGCCTTCCCTGTCACAGTGCCGATCCCGACCCGAAGGTGGAAGAGGCTTTTCTAGCCCCAGAAAGTGGTTTGCTCTTTACTGGAACTGTTCGTGCTGCCCCGTGAGCCAGCCTGGACCTTAGGCCCCTGTTTGAAGTCTTTCTGCTCGTGCTCTTGTGATGCCCTAAGCTTCCAGAACCAGCTGGAAGCCAGTAGGAGACAGGCTCCCGGTGAATGTGGATGATGGTGCCTCTGCTGGCACCTGCCTCTGGGCGAACGTGGGCTCCTGCTGTCTCTGGCGGGCGGAGGTTGGGTTCTGCTTTCTTCTCGTGTCCTTCGGCCAGTGGCCTGTGATGGCAGCCACCGTGCCTGTCCTTTGTGCTCTCAGCCACGTGTCCGTCTCTGTGCAAGTCTGGGTTGGGGTTGGCCGTCCTTTCTGGAGGTGACGCCGGTGTCTGCCCGCTCTGGATCTGCTTCCACTCCCAGGACGCCTGGGGCACTCAGCTCAAGGCTCAGGCAGGGCCCCCCTTGCTCAGACCCGTGTGTGTGGGCTGCCGGGCCCAGCGTGGCCAGCCCAGCCTTCTGCTCGTCCCACAGGGAAGGTTCTGAGCTACTGGTGCTTCAGCCCCGGCCACAGCATGCGAGAGCTGGTCCGCCAGGGCGTCCGCTCCATCATCCTCACCAGCGGCACGCTGGCCCCCGTGTCCTCCTTGGCTCTGGAGATGCAGATGTAAGGGCTTCCCCAGGCCCTGTGGGGGTGGGGGTCCCAAGGCCGGCCTCGGCTTGAGGCTCCTGGGGCTCAGGACCTCACAGGGCCCGCCCTGCTGCTCCCAGCCCTTTCCCCGTCTGTCTGGAGAACCCACACGTCATCGGCAAGCAGCAGATCTGGGTGGGGATTGTCCCCAAAGGCCCTGACGGAGCCCAGCTGAGTTCTGCCTTTGACAAACGGTAGGGGGCCTGGTGGACGAGGAGGTGGGCAGGCTGTGGGACACTTGCCAGGGCCCTTGTGACCGTGGGCTCTTGGCTTTGTGCAGGTTTTCGGATGCGTGCTTGTCCTCCCTGGGTAAGGCACTAGGTGAGTGCCCGTGGGCAGCCCTGAGCTCCGTCTTGGGCCACCCCCTTCCAGGGTGCCTGGGGCTCCCTGCCATGCCTGCTCTCCCTGTTGGGAACCATTGGCAGCCTCTGTGAACACCCCTCCGGCTAAGCAGAGCCGCGGCTCTTCCAGGCAACATCGCCCGCGTGGTCCCCCATGGGCTCCTGGTCTTCTTCCCTTCCTACCCCGTCATGGAGAAAAGCCTGGAGTTCTGGCGGGTGCGTCCCCCTTCCCTGTGTCCCGGGGTGGGAGGGGAGCCCCAAGCAGCCAAGGGTCTGGCAGGGCTAGGGTACGTGCCCCGCTCTGAGGTGTGACAGACATGACGGGCGTCCCTTTCCCCATCTCTTCACACAGGCCCATGACTTTGCCAGGAAGCTGGAGGCCCTGAAGCCTGTGTTTGTGGAGCCCAGGAGCAAAGGTGGCTTCTCAGAGGTCTGAGCAATCGGAGCTCCACGGCCCCTCGTGGCTGCCCTGGGCTGGCCACTGTCCCTGACCAGCGGCTCTGGCGAGCGCTAGGCTTGCACGGACCTGACCTGTCTCCTCTCAGGAAGTTTGGGCGCGTGGGGGGTGATGACCACAGGCCCTTGTGTCTGAGGGGCCGGCACCGAAGCAAGGCTCCCCCTTCCCTTGCCCCCCAGCCCTGGGACCCCCGTGCTTTCTGGGAAACACTGAGCAGGCTCTGGGTCAGCCTGGGAACCTGTGCCGTGAGGAAGCTGCTGGAATCCTGCTGGCCCACCTCCCAGCCGGGCAGCCTTTCATCTCGGGTGAGACCTGGGGTCTCGCTCCCGCAAACGGGAGGAGCTGACTAGTCTTTTCGTCCAGGTGGTGGACGCCTACTACAAACAAGTTGCTGCTCCTGGGTCCAGCGGGGCCTCTTTCCTGGCTGTGTGCCGGGGGAAGGTGAGGCTGCCAAGGGTTTGGGTCCCACACTCACCGGCCCATCGAGTGCCTGTGTTGGGGGGAAGCTCGCAGTGGGTGACCTGGGAGCTGCGACATGGTGAGATGGGCCAGTCTGACCCTCTCCCCGGAGCCCCAAGTCCAGCAAGCATGTGTCAGGACGGTGTAGCCCTCTCGTCCCTCTCTGGGCAGTCGTCCCCAAGCAGTGGCTCTCGGCATTGGGAGTGAGCGCCCCTCTCGGGCTACCGGTGGGCAGGATGGCAGGGGGTCCTGCGAATGTGAGAGGCCCCGGGGGCTGTGAATCCCACGGAGGGCCTGGCCCAGGGTGGGAGGCTTCCCTCTCCCTGCCCACATGTGGGTGCCTGTGCTTCTGAGGCCCTGGGCATGGGCAGATGGGGGAAAAGGAGTGCCCACTACCCCCCAGGCCAGCGAGGGCCTGGACTTCGCGGACATGAACGGCCGAGGTGTGATCGTCACGGGCCTGCCGTACCCTCCACGCATGGACCCCCGGGTTGTTCTCAAGATGCAATTCCTAGACGAGCTGAAGAGCCTTGGTGGGCCTGGAGGCCAGGTGAGGGGCCACAGGCTTATGTGGGGGTGGGTAGGCGGGACTGGAGGTCTCGTGACCGACCCCCTTCCCCCCCACAACAGCTCCTCTCGGGGCACGAGTGGTACCGACAGCAGGCGTCCAGGGCTGTGAATCAGGCCATCGGGCGGGTGATCCGGCATCGCCATGACTACGGGGCCATCTTCCTTTGTGACCACAGGTGTGGCTCTCCCCAGCTCACACAGGACCCCTGCCCTGCAGCCTCTAGGCACCCGCCGGGCGCTGGTCCTTCCCTTGGCGCGGCTGGGTCTGGGCGGTGGGGTGGCGGGTGGAGCTCCGGAGCTGACAGCTGCTCCCGGCCAGGTTCACCCAGCCGGACGCCAGAGCCCAGCTGCCTTCCTGGGTGCGCCCCCACGTCAAGGTGTATGACAGTTTTGGTCACATCATTCGGGACGTGGCCCAGTTCTTCCGTGCTGCTCAGAAAACAGTGAGTTCCTAACGCCCAGCTGGCCATATGCTCGCGCCCTCCCCAGGGGAAGGATCTGTGCGGGACCCTCACCTCCCTGTGACTGTGCAGATGCCCGTGCCAGCTCCACTGCTTGCTGCCCCGAGTCTGGATGAGGGACAGGGTGCTGTCACAGTGGCCGTGTCGCCTGGTCCCCTCTCCACCAGGAAAGCCAAGAGTCTGGACGTGCATGTCCCCAGCCTGAGGCGGAGACCCACGGGTGTGTGTGTGCCTTGGGTGACATGGCGGGTAGGGGGCCCTGGAGGGTGGGGGCCTGGGGCTGGTGGCACTCCAGCCAGCTGGTGGCACTTGTGGCCCAATGACCAGAGTGCCTGGCTGAGCCCGAGTGTTGCTGGTGGCAGGGGGGGCCTGACTTGAACCACGCCCCCTGCCGTGGGCTCTCCTGCTGATGCCCGTGCTCACGCAGGATCGCCAGCCGCAGGGGACGCCGAGAGCAGCCTGTGTGTGGAGTACGAGCGGGCGCAGGGCCTCACGCAGCGGAGGCCTGTGGGACTGCTGGCCGCCCTAGAGCGCAGCGAGCAGCGGGCCGGGGCACCTGTGGACGAGGCTTCTCCTGGGGAGGAGGTGGTGCGGGGGCTCCAGAGACAGGCACACCCCCCAACTCTGCCACCTCCTGGCTCCCGGCCTTCAGCTGGAGCTCCCCCTACGCGGCCCTGTGGGCTCTTGGGGACTTGACGTGGGCCGGTCGCTGTCCGGCACCTGCTGCACCAGAGGCCAGTCGTTTCTGGGACCCTGAGCTGTCAGGGGACCTAAAGCTCCCCGCACCCTGCTTGCTGCTGGGCGCCTCCCTGCCCCTCTCTGCCCCCTGGGCCCTGGGTGAACCCCGCCTCAGCAGGAGGTGTAGCCCTCCCCCCTTGCCGTCCACGCTCTCCAGTCCCTGGTAACAGCTGGCGCCTGAGCCCGAGACCCACGAGGGGGGCTAGTGGTGCTGACTCGGGAGAGGGCCCTTCTCCCCAGCTGTGGGCCCCTGCAGTGTCCCAGGGGGCTCTGGGGGCTCGGAGGGCGTGGCCGGGACCACAGTGTGTCACCCTCAGGCACAAGACCTCTCCGCTGTGCACGTCCCCTGCGCGAAGAGGCCTGCCCAGGAACAGAGAGCAGGGAGGAGGAAGATCAGGGTGGTCGGTGGCCGCCAGGTACAGGAGCCAGCGGCACGCATGTGGGACAGGGTGGGGGGCAGGAGCCACAGGCTGCCTGGCTCCCCGCGCTGGTCCTGGAGCGTGTGGCGGGGAGCCTTCTTGCTACCTTCCCGGGGCACAGTGAGGCCCCGTGCCCTTGGCTCCCCAAGGCCTGCACTGCCCCCGCCTCTGGCTGGAACGTGCAAACGAGCACCTTGTCAGCTGCCTCTCCTGGATGAGCCTGTCCCTGTGGCTCCCAGGACCTCCTTCTGCCCCCTGGGCTCAGGCTGCGTGGTCTCCTGCTGCTCCCGGCCTCTGGGCGGCTCTGTGCCAGGGCCCTGCCGCCCAGGCTCCAAGTCTGTCTTTCACTCGGTTTGCTTGGGGAGCGTTTCAGAGCCCCGGGGAGCTCTCAGCAGCAGCCTCTGCCCAGCCAAGGAGCCCTGCCCTGTCGGGCCTCCTTCACATTGCCGGGCGCCACAGCGTGTCCCTGAGCTGCGGTGGCTCCCTGTGCTGTTGAGGTCCACGCACTTGTGCTCCGCTTCAGGCCTTGGATTTGGTGGTGCTTTTCTGGGAGGGTGCTTTTTGGGTGGTATGCCTGCACCCAGCAGACCGAGGTCAGGCCCTGGCCCTTAGGCAGGTTTGGTGTGGGGCGTGCAGCCGGGCCAGCTCCCCCCATCAGCGCTCACATGTGGGTGCTGACATGCCCCGCTGTGGGGAGGGTCTGCTTCCCAGCCAGCCTCCGAGGAAAGCACTGAAGGGCCGGTGAGTTAGTCCGAGCCGGGAAAGCTCTGGAAAGCCCCATGCACCGCTTGCTTTGTCCATGTTCCTTGGCTTCTGGGAAGAACTGGGCAGGGCTGGGAGGGGCACTGCTGCTGTCGGGAAGTGGGCAGGGTGCCAGGAGCCTTGGCATCGGGCCTGGACCCCTCCTTCCTGTTTTCCGGGCTTCCTTGCTGAGGGTCCCAGGTCAGGGTTGGAGATGTGCCACACAGAGGAGGCTCAGGGATGTGTGAAGGCCCCCGTAGTCACCGAGTACCCCTTTCTGTGAGCTCCCTGCCCCCGAGCCGGGGCCGTCTGTCGCGTGGGCGCAGGGGGCTTGGCAAAGGGGCAGGAGGCCCTGGCCTGGTGGGGCAGGTCCACACTTGGCTTCTGCTGCTCCCTGAGGGGCGTGGCTGTGTTCAACCGAAGCTGCCGCCATCCCTGGCCTCCCAGCGGGGCCCCAGAACTGGGGCACCCTTCTCAGCAGTCGCTCTCTGCACTAGTGGCGGCCCCTCGGGGAAGCACCACAGCCCCGCCTGATGGGCCGTCTGTCCTGTGTCCGGCAGGAGAGCCCGGCCGCCGGTGCGCAGACAGGCAGAGCCAGGCTGTTCATGGTGGCCATGAAGCAGGCACTGAGCCCGGCCGGCTTCGACACCTTCACCAGGGCCCTGCGGGACTACAAGGGCTCTGATGACCTGGACGCCTTGCTGGCCTGCCTCGTCCCACTCCTCGCTGAGGACCCCGAGAAGCACAGCCTGCTCCAAGGTGCCCTGTGGGGCAGCACCGCAGCTGTTGGGGGCTGGGCACCAGGGTCCACGGTGGTCCCTGCTCCCCTGGAGAAGGTGGGGGCGGGTGGCCCATGATCCCAGACCCCCCAGCTCCTCACGGTGGAGCCCTCAGGCCCAGACGCCCTTCCCACAGGCTTCCACCAGTTCGTGCGGCCACACCACAAGCAGCGATTTCAGGAGCTGTGCCTCCAGCGGACGGGCCATGGCTGTAGCTCCTGGCCTGAGCGCAGCCTTCCTCGGAGGCCGTGGGCTCTGGCCGCGCAGACCCCCAGCGGTGAGCCGGGCCCTCAAACCCATCCCCCGAGAGCAGGGGGGTAACTGCTCGTGGGTCTCCCCCCGCGCCCAGCCCCTTGCGAGTCACACAAGCACGCTGGGCGCGGCACCTCTAGAGCCTGGGAGCTCCTGTCCCCACTCAGTGGCTGACCCCTGAGCAGGGACTTTCTCAAGGGCAGGTGTCATGGGGACCTGGCTTAGACCCCTTGGGCCCCAGGGGGGGACCGTCCAGCCTGCGAGTCTCCTGTCTCCTTTCTGGGCTTGGTGTCCACTGGGGTGTGTCTCTGCTGGCCCCCATCAGCAGCTGGCTCTGGTCTGGGTCCCACTCCTATGGTCTGAGGACGACCCTGGGTCTCAGTCTTCCCTTGGACAGACCTGCCTTCTCCCCGGGGAGCACTCCAGACCCTCGGGGACCAGCTGGATAGCTCCTTGTGTGTCCGTGTGCCTTCAGGAGGAGAGGAGTGTGACTCCAAGCTGACCCTGGCTCAGGGTGCAGCGGGGCAGCTGGACCCCGGGCAGCACCTGAACCAAGGCAGGCCCCACCTGGTCCCCAGGCCAGCCCCCGCAGGTATCAGTCCCTGAACCCGAAACAGAACTGAAGACCCTCGTTGTGGGGGGCATACTGGTTCTGCAGGGGTTCCCAGGATGCCCGTGGAGCTCTCTGGAACCCCAGACCCTTGGCGTGGTCCAAGACCTGTTACCTCCTCACCAGGAGACCCCAGCAGCTGTCCAAAGGAGGGGCCTAGAGCCCCCAGGGCAGACCAGCAAGGCCAGCCCGCTGTGAGCGCCTACTTGGCAGATGTCCGGAAGGCCCTGGGGTCCGCAGGCTGCAGCCAGCTCCTGGCGGCACTGACCACGTACAAGCAGGACAGTGACTTCGAGAAGCTGGTGGCTGTGGTGGCCGCACTCACAACGTCCAGGCCTGAGGACTTGCCCCTGTTGCAGAGCAAGTGGCGGTGGAGGGAGCTTGGCAGGAGGAGGTGGGGAAGGGGGTGGGGAAGGGGGTGGGGGTGGGGCTGATCCTCACCCCCCCGCCCCCCGCCCCTGCCCAATGCAGGGTTTGGCATGTTCCTGAGACCCCACCACAAGCACCGTTTCCGGCAGACGTGCGCAGACCTGATGGGCCCGGCTGCCCTGAGCACAGGTGCTGGGGTGCCGGGCCCCCAGGAGGGGAGCCCCAGCGTGCCTCCCAGCCTCGCCCACAGTGCTTCCAGGCCAGGTAACCGAGCGTCCCCCAGCCCCACTCAGCCCCGCAGGCTGGGCCGCAGAGAAGCCTGTCACACTGGCTCCTCTGTCCCCAGGCGCCCCTCAGCACGAGAAGCAGGGGACTACCCAGAGCAAGACTTGCGCCTTCCTCACGCCCAGCCAGCCCCCCAGCGCCCCCCGCAGGCACGCCCCGTCTGAGTGGGGTAGGTCTCAGGAGGGGCCTGGGAACGCTGGCTGCGGGGGTGGGGGTGGGGCGGGCAAGCCGCGCGAGCTCACGGCGGCCCCCTGGCCCCCTCGCCGCAGGCTTGGCCTGCCCTGGCTGCAGGGCGGAGGACACGGTCCCCTTCCAGTGCCCCTCCTGCGACTTCCACCGCTGCCGGGCCTGCTGGCGTCAGCTCTTCCAGGTCGGCAGTGGGGCCCTGCAGACACACCCAACAGCTGTCCCCAACCTGGTGGCTCCGGGTGTGGGGGGGGGGCGGTCTGGGCAGCGGCATCTGGGCAGCACTCCTGTGTCTCCACAGGCTTCTAGAACATGCCCGGCCTGTCACGCCCCCGCCCGGAAGCAGAGCGTCACGCAGGTCTTCTGGCCGGAGCCCCAGTGAGTGTGGAGACCCTGGGGCCGTCTGACACCCTGTGGACACGGGCCTCTCCAGGGGTCTGCGCTCACCAAGATGCCCTGAAGCCGCCCCCCCCCCCAAGCACACACCGGGGTCTGGGGCAGGTTGGCTCACCTCCCGGGCCTGTGGGCTGGTGGGTGGGCGTCCGGAGCTCCGCTGCTGAGACCCGAGCCCCGGACAGGAGCTGGGGGGCTGTGTGCCCCTGCCACCTCTGCAGGACCAGGGTGTGGGCAGTGGACCTGCTTTTAATCAGATGACCGGCTGCCTAATAAAGTGACTGACACTGTATCAGGGGTTGGCGAGGGGCCTGGGTGCTGGGAAGGAAGATGTGAGCATCTGAGCGGGGTTCTCCTCCCACCTTGTCCGCGCAAGGGCGCGCTGAGGGACCACAGGCTGGGCAGACGCAGGACACCGGAGGGGAGCAGAGCCTGGGACTCCCCACGTCACTCTGGCTGGCGGGCCTGGTGTGGGGAGCGCCCTCCCAGGCCCGGTCCTGGACTCTGTTCCTGAGCAGGCTGGCGCCAGCCAAGGGCCAAAGGGGGCTTCCTGGGGAGGGAGGGGCCATGGCTGTGGTGACGCAGCTGAGAACCGGCACAGGCCCCTTGGAGTTGGTGAGCCCTCCCCCAAGGGCGTGACAAGGCCAGTCTATATAGGCCACCACTGCAGCCCAAGTCAGTGTGGGGTGGCAGCGGCTGGGGGGGGGGCTGCCGGTGCCTGGGCACGCCATCCCAGTGTCCCCACCGCTTGGCGCCGGGGGAGGCCGAGCTGCTGCCCCCAGTGAGGGCCATGGGGACGCTGGAGAGGTGGGGCCCGCCGCCCCCGACCCTGCCATGGGCACTGCCCACCCTGCTGCTGGCTCTGGCTGCACATGCAGGGGGCGAGCTCACCTACCCGTGGTGGGACGTGGAGACTCGGGAGTGGCTCGTGTGCAGCCAGTGCCCCCCGGGCACTTTCGTGCAGCGGCCCTGCCGCCGGGACAGCCCCACGATGTGCGGCGCGTGCCCTGCGCGTCACTACACCCAGTTCTGGAACTACCTGGAGCGCTGCCGCTACTGCAACGTCATCTGTGGGGAGCGCGAGGAGGAGGCGCGGCCCTGCCAGGCCACCCACAACCGTGCCTGCCGCTGCCGCCCCGGCTTCTTCGCGCACGCCGGCTTCTGCCTGGAGCACGCGCTTTGCCCGCCTGGCACCGGCGTGGCTGTCCCCGGTGGGCAGCGGGGCTGCTGGGGGGGGGGGTTGGCGGCCCAGGACGTCAGCGCCACTGAGGACAGCCGCCTAGGTTCTCCTGACCCCTTCCTCCCCTCTCGCCCCCAGGAACCCCCAGCCAGAACACGCAGTGCCAGCCGTGTCCCCCCGGCACCTTCTCGGCCAGCAGCTCCCCCTCAGAGCCGTGCCAGCCCCACCGCAACTGCACCGCCCTGGGCCTGGTCCTCAACGTGCCAGGCTCCTCCTCCCACGATGCCCTGTGCACCAGCTGCACGGGCTTCCCGCTCAGCACCATGGCGCCCGGGGGGCCAGGTGAGCGGGAGGAGGGGCGGTGGGGGGGGGCAGGGAAACAGGGTGGGGGGATCGATGCTCCCCTCCCCCACCCCAGAGGGAACGGAGTCCCAGGGAGTAAGCTGCTTTCCCGAGGTCACACAGCAGTGTTGCAGCCTCTCAGCCCCACATCCTGGGGCCCCGGCACCCGCTCGTGGGCAGGGACTTCCCTTGCTGGCCGTTCCCCAGGGCAGGTGGAGGCCCTCACTACCGTGTCCCGACTCCCCCACAGGGGCTGAAGAGTGTGAGCGTGCGGTCATCGACTTCGTGGCTTTCCAGGACATGTCCTCCAAGAGGCTTGTGCGGCTGTGGCAGGCGCTGGTGGGCCCGGAGGCCCAGGGTCCCACGGCCCCGCGGGAGGGCCGTGCGGAGCTGCAGCGGAGGCTGTGGCGGCAGCTCACGGAGCTCCGGGACGCGCAGCCCGGGGCGCTGGGGGCGCGGCTGCTGCGGGCGCTGCGCGAGGCCAGGCTGCCCGGACTGGAGCGCAGTGTGCGTGCACGCTTCTGGGCGCGCTGAGCCCCCTGCCCCCTATTTATCCTCCTCCCAAGCTTCGGCCCCATGTGGCATCACCCCACGGCAGGCACCACAGTAACCTCAGCTGAGCTCCCAGGCTCCTGGTGCATGAACAAGGTTTATTTTTATGAAGCTGTTTGTACAACATAGCGTGAGCCCGTGTGTGTCTACAGGGTGCGCGACCCTCAGCGGGAGGGAGCGCTGAGAGACGGCCCGCAGGTAGCAAGTGTGTCCCGTCCAGCTGTGGGCGTCGTGGCGACAGTGTGGAGGGAGGGCACACCCAGTACAGGACCCTTGCAGTGAACAGGACCCAGCTCGGCCCGGGGAGCAGAAGCCCACGCCCTGGGCTGCCAGGAGACACCGCCCCCCACCCCACTTGAACTCCACCCAGTCCCAGGACACAGGGGATTTCCCAGGAGGGGACCAGCCAAGGACCTCCTCCAGGCTGGGTGCGACCCACCGCCTTTTCTGGGAAACAGGGCTTTTCCCCTCAGGCAGGCTCAGAAAAGGGCTGGAATGTACCAGGGGCAGCCTGGGGGACTCCCAGCCTGTCCCATGGGCCCTGGAGCCCCGTGCCTGCGGGGGGAGGGGGGGAGGCATGAGTCACCTCACCTGCGCCCCAGCCCCCAGCCCTGACTCAGCCTTTCTCAGCAACCACTCCCAGGGTCCCCACCAGGGACCAGACCTCGACAGGAAGCCACCAGGTCCCCGGCTCTGGCTCAGCCGTTCCCATAGAAGCAGGAAGGCAGTGCCCAGGTTGGTCAGAACTCCAGCCTGGGGGCCCCTAGTGCTGTGGTCACTGTGCCCAGTCAGCCAGGAGTCCATGGCCAGGGTTGGGTTCCTGGAGGGGCGGTGGACAGCAGCAACTCAGACCGCCATCCTTCTGGACTCACTCCAGCCGGCAGCGACAGGCAGCGACAGACCGCTCCAGCAGGGGCCGTGCAGGCAGCAGCCCGAGGACCCGTCTCACCCAGAGATCTGGTTACTGGGCACACGCTTGAAAGTGGGTTTCGAGACCGCTTGTCCCCAGACGGAATGGGAACCCTGCCCCTCCCCCCAGCTGGGAATGGAGGCCCAGCACAGCACCAACCTGGGCTCCATGGGAACCCAGCCCACCTTCCCAAGCCCCCACACTGGCAACTGGGTGTCCCAGACTGGTGACAGACACACAGAGAGGGGACAATCACTCTTTCCCCTCCTGCTGGGGATCTGAAGGAGCTGATGTCCTGTGCCTTGTTCTGAGGGCCCAGAACCCAGGGGCCCGCTGGCCTCCAGCAAAGTGGGCCAGGGTTCCCTCCCTCAAGAGGACACCAGCCCCCAACAACCCATCTCCAGGGGCAGAGGGGACGGAGGCCGAGGACAGTCGTGACCCCAACAGCCGCTTCTGTGGGGGTGGCTACACAGAGCAGCTCCGGGGAAGCCCGTTTCCGGACTGGACCCCTGGGAAGGGCAGGCGGGGCTGCTGGGTCATGTGGGGGGTCCTGCCCTGACCCCTCGGCAAAGCCTCCCGATACCTACACTTGCACAGACACAGGGAAAAGTTTCTTAAAGAGAAAACAAAGCAAATGAAGAACCGAAAGCAAAGCAAACCCGACCCCCAGGACTGGCGGTGGGGAGCCCTCAGGAGTGCTCCGCGGGCGCTCGGGGAGGAGCCGTGGGCACGGGCGGCCACCAGGCACACCTACGTGATGTCCCTCTGCCGCGGCGGCCGGTGCACGTTCCGCACGACGCACTTCACCATCCACTCGATGCCCTCACGCACCCCTTTGCTGTGGAGACAGCAGGCATGAGGGGGGCCGCTCAGGGCCCGCAGCCCCGGGGTGAGGGCCCCCCACTCACCCTGTGAGAGCCGAGCAGGCCTGGGTCAGGCAGTCACGCCTGCCGATCTTGGAGCTGCAGTCGCTGAACGCAGTCTTGATGTCGGGGATGGAGAGGCAAGTCTGGGGGAAAGGGAAGCAGTGAGGGTGGGGTCCCAGGCACTGCAGGGAAGGGAACGCCCTAGCCCAGGGGCAGGACGTGGTCTTGGTGGCAAGGGGCTGGCTCAGGGCTTCTCTGCCTAGAGGGCAACAAGTGGTCTGGGAGAGAGCAAGGAGCAGGTGGCAGGGGCGGCCCACAGAACGTGATGCAGATGTGACCTCCAGCGCCCCCGACCCGAAGGCACAGGTGCGGCAGAAACAGGCCCTGCAGAGCCCCCACCCCGCACCCAGACCGCCCCGAAGCAACCACTGCCCTGTAGACAAGCCGAAGTCAGAGCTGACGCCCACCCTGGGATCCCATCCTGCAGAGGATGTCCCCATCGCGCCGGCAGCCGGGCCACGCCCACCCTCCTGCGCACCTTGGGAAGGCTCTGTGCACCCGGGACACTTGTGGCTTGGGGGTGTCCAGGGCAGGCACCCTGTCCCCCAACCCCCGATGATGGGGCCCACTGACTCTGGGGACTACACTGTGGGGATGCTGGGATGAGAGGCTCACCTCAACGTCCTGCTTGTTGGCCAGCACCAGTATGGGGACACCGTCCAGTGCCTCACTTGTGACCATCTTCTCTGAGGTTAGGCGGGAAGGTGGCGGTGAGCACCTGCGCGGAGAGGCCTGGCCACGGCCCCACCGGCCTGGTGTGGACCAAACCTCCGGCCAAGGCCAGCTCCAGACACACGGGATGGGCAGACTGGCCCTGCCTGCTCCCTGCCCCCTCCCAGCCCCAGCCAGGTTGTACCCACCAAACGCCCGCTTGGACTCAGCCAGCCGCTCCTCGTCCGTGGAGTCGATGACATAGATGACGCCGTGACACTCCGCGTAGTACTGGGGAGGGGCAGAGAGGGGGTGCAGGGCCATAGGTGCTGGGCCACCCCCCACACTCGAAGGCCCTTCTGGGGAGCTTTTAGGGGGTGAGAAGGTAGGGCAGAGTGGGCCTGCCAACCCTGGACAGGGGGTGGCCAAAACCCTCTGTCCACTTCCCGGGTGCCGTGCCCCCAAACTCCACTTCAGCATCTGCTTCTGAAAACCACCCATGACTGCTGGCCTGATGGTGGCTGGAGGAGGAGAACAGGACTTGAGAGCTGGAGCCCAAACCAAGCTGGTCCCCACGCAGTTCTGGAAGCAGGGGAAGGGCACTAGCCAGGTCACGTGCCAGTGTGGACGGCAAGCCCGGTGGCCATACCACCAATGAGCTACAGAAAGGCGGCCAAGGGGAGAGGCAGGGCTAAGGACAGGGCCAGCAACACGGAGCTCTGCGTGCTGGACTGGGGCCAGGCCAGCGGTCAGCCCCGGGCACGCATGGAGCAGCGGGACCAGAGCCCAAGGCCTGGGGAAGAGTTCTGTGCAGACAAAACCGGACGGATGCACCAAGTGGGGCATGTGAGGGGGATGGAGTGTGGGACACGGGGGCGCAGCCGTGGACGTGGTGAGCCCACCGCCTGACCAATCAGAGAGAAAACCGGAAGCAGACAGCAGCAGCAGCAGCAGCACCGCTGCCCCAGTGGTCCCGAGCGCCCGGAAACCTGGGGCATCCACACGTCGCACACAACGTAACGGCAAAAGCTGAACACGGGCCTAACAGCTTCGGGAGACTCTCAGGGTGTGACCGGGGCAGGGAGACAGCTCCCAGCCCCACGTGAGACGGGCTTTCCTATCTGCGCTTGCTGCCCGACACAGGTGACCAGCCAGGGCCTGCAGGCCACAAGTCACACACACGGTGACTTGTGCCCAGTGACGGGGGCCTGCAGGGGCTCTGGGCAGCTGTCTTGCTCAGGATGGGGAGCTGGCCGACCCGACAGCAGAGGTGTCCGGGCGGGAAGGGCCACTGCATGAAGCCGGCAGCAAGGCTGTGGCCAGGATCACCTCACAACCCTGCAGCGTGTGACCTGGCTGGGCAGACAGGTGTCACGTGATGGCCCAGCAGCAGTCAGAGCAACAGGAGCTGGACATCTGGGGCTGAGCGTGAGCAGGGCTGAGAGCACAGCAAGCTGCCTCGACCCAAGGCACCCTGAGGGCACCCTCACCCGTGGCCTGGAGGGACAGAGGCCAGAAGTGCTCCCTGTGGCAGGCATGGCAGTCCCCCTGTCTCATCTGTGTGGGAAGCTGTGGCCCAAGGCTGGTACTTGGACAGACCCGCGGGCAGCAGCACACAGCCTGCATGGAGGCAGTGGGCAGAGAAAAGATCTACCAGTCATCTGCCTGGAACAAAACGACAACAAGCCCAACGAGCGTCCCGGCGCCAGACCATGCAGGGGGACCAGGCCCCAGCCCGCAGCATCTGGGCATCACGACGGAGCACAAGTTCTATTTCCCATCCATCCTGGTGACCCTACTCTGGGCCCAGCTCTGGGCCCTGAAAGATTGGGGGCATGGTCACCACCAAGGCACCCCTTCACTGAAGGCTCAGCAAGAAACCTGCGGGGTCACAAACCCTGGCTGCCTGTGGGACACACTGGGCACCGTGGGTTCAGGAGCCAGCAGACACCCTGCCTGGCAGGGGAGGCAGGGCGCCCGCTCCACGCTCCACAGGGGACCGGGAAGCTCCCGAGGAACCCAGAAATCAAGCAGAGAAGGGGCGCTCAGCAGTCAGGGGCCTCTCGGGAGCCACCGGCGGCGGCAGCAGCTAGGGAGGGGGACGCCGCCAGCTACAAGGGCTCGCCTCCCTCTTCCAGCCTGGCCCGAGGAAGCAGCCCCGGAGGAGCCAGGGCCCGGTCACAGCTGTGGGTGCAAGCGGCAGGCGGTGCACCCAGGGCACGTACCTGTTGCCTCCTGCAGACCTACCTGAACCAAGAGCCCCCTCCCCAAATCACAGCTGCCCAAGGCAGCCCACCGTGGTGCCCCCCCAGGCGGCAGGAGTCCTGTTCAGCCTGGCCTAACGTGCTCCCCAGGGTTCCCCGCTGGGCTGGCCACCTGAGCTGACCCTTGCCCTGGCCTGTCCACGTTCTCCCGGCTCCGCCCCCAGGAGCTGCTGCTCAGTGCCCCCCCCCCCACACTCCCCACTCCGTCTCAGCATCTGCTCCAGAGACCCTGGCCTGGGACAGAGCGTCAGGTCCCGTTCCGTTCCCCACGCAAGTCTTTCTTGGTTCAGAAGAGCAGGCCCCGGCTTCGCTCTGCCTCGGTCCAGCTTAAACGGCCAGAGAGTCTGCTGGGGACCTTCTCACCACCAGAAGAAACCAGAGCAGAAGACAGTCACTTCAGAGGAAGACTGGGAGGAGGTGACGGGGTCTCACTGCCGCAGTCACAGCAAGAGTGAGAACCTGAGCACTCAGTTCTACGCACGCTGACAACCGCGAAGCGTCGGTGAGCCCGCCTGCGCCCCCAGCGCCGGGGCGCGCGCACCAGTCCCGCCAGCGTGGGGACAGGCACGCCTGTGCCCCTGGTGCTGGGTGCACCAATCCACCAGGACGGGGCTGCCTACGGCAGAGGCTACGTCTGTCCAGCGCACGGCCGGATCACAGGGCCCAGCACCGGCCGAGCTGACATGACCGCAGCGCGTGGGAGGAAGAGCTTCACGCTGGGGGTCTCAGAAACGCCCCAAGCCTACGTCGGGGAGGAGGCAGCGGCTATGGGCCTCCGAGGACGCCCTGTCCTGATGGCCACAGAGGACAGGCCCTAAGGCAGAACAGAGAGAAGGGCCCAGCGAAGGAGACTCGGGCCCGGCGGAGACACTAAGCGTCCTGCAGGTGTGGTTCCTTCTCCACGTGCGATTCTCAGCCCTCGTCTGTCTTGTCCTGGGGTGGTTACCAGCCAGATCTCTAAGTCCAAAGGGACCAAGTGTGTCCCCGCTCTTAGGGGAAGGACACGGGAGCTGGGACAGAACCGGGGCCAGCCTCGAGAACAAAGCGGGCGACAAAGTTGCTCGTGGGGAAAACAGGGGCCTCTGTGGCCTTCCCAGGAAGAGGAGGCGCAGTGGAGGGGGTGTCACCTGGAGAAAAACGCCCCAAGGGACGGGCAGCACGAGGCTGGGGACGCTGTGTGCTGAGTGTCTCACCTTGTCCCACAGAGACTGCAGCTCTTCCTGGCCCCCTAAGTCCCAAAACATGAGGCGAGCCGTCCCCACGTCCACGGTGCCGACTGGGGGGAGAGGAGGACGGGTGAGGCCGGGCCCAGCTCCAGAAGAAGGATGAGCCACTCGGGGGCTCCCCGACCACAGCCCTAGGGGACGCCCTTACTGTTCAGACCCACGGTGGTCGTGATCTTGGACAGACTCATGCCCTTGTAGTTCTTGTGAAAGCGGGTTTTCGACTGTTCCAAGAAGGTCTGGAAGAGGGTCAGACCCGCACAGGTGAAGGCTGGACCCCCCCAGCCCGGTTCCCAAACCTCCAGACACCCCTCCCCGGGGCCCCGCGGCAGCGGCCTTCAGCGGGGGTCGGATTCGGCGGGGCCCCGAGGCCCTCGGGGCGGCGGCGCGACCGAGCACCCACCGTCTTGCCGGCATTGTCCAGGCCCAGGATCAGGACGCAGTACTCGTCCCTCCGGAACACGTACTTGTACAGGCCCGACAGCAGCGTGTACATCCCGCCCTGCGCGGACACACGGGCCGTGGGCGGCTTCGCGCTCCCCCGGCCCCAGCGCCCCCCGCCCCGGCCCCGCCCCGGCAGGCGCCCCGCGCACGCCCAGCGGGAACCCCCCGGCGGCGGCCCAGAGGCCGGGCGGCCGGCAGGGGGCGCGGACCGGCCGCGGCGGGAGGTCGCCCGGGCCCCTCGCCCGACCGCCAACGCCCAGCCGGACACCGGCGAGTCCCCGCCGCGCCCGCGGGCCCCCCGGGAGGAGGCGACTCGCCCCGCGGCCTACCTCGCGCCCGTCCGGGCCACGGAGTCGCCGCGCTCCTGACCCCGCCGACCTCCGCTGACCCCGCGCTGACCTCGCGCGCAGCCCGACGGGACGCAGGCCGGCGCCCGCGGGGGGCGGAGCCGTCCCGGCGCTCCCCGCGCGCCGCATCCCGGCGCTCCCCGCGCGCGGCACTTCCGGCGGCGGCGGCGCTCGGGGGGAAGCGCCGGTGGGCTGCGAGGGCGGAAGCGGGCGCGCGGGCCGCTCTAGCCGGTGAGCCCGGCGGGGTCTCTATGGCGGCAGCCTGGAGTCCGCGCGGAGGGGGGGCCCGGCCCCGGCGCGGGGGCGCGATCTGGGGCGACGGGGCCGGGGCCCGAGGTGACAGGTCGAGCGGAGAGGGGCCGGAGCCGGGGACGGGGAGGCCGCGGCCGGCGCGGAGCGGGCGCGGGGCGGGGCCGCGGCCCGGGGTGGGGGGCGGGGGGCCGGGGGCCGAGAAGCTCCCCCGCCCTTCTTCTCGCCCCCGAGACGGGAGGCGCCCCGCGTCGGCTGCGCGGGCCGTGGTGAGCGGCGCCCGGCGCGGCCGTGGGCCCCGCGGGGTGGCCGGGCGGCGAGGGCGGCGGGCCCGGGGCTCAGCGGCTGCCCTCCTTGCAGCTCCGGGCCCCGCGCGGAGGCCCCCGGCCCCCGGCCCGCGCTGCGCGCCTGCGGCATGGACGAGGAGAGCCTGCAGAGCGCGCTGCGGACCTACGACGGCCAGCTGCGGCAGGTGGAGCGCGCGCTGGGCGCCGGCCTGGACCCCTCCGAGCTGGCCGACCTGCGCCGGCTGCAGGGGGACCTGAAGGAGCTCATCGCGCTCACCGAGGCCAGCCTGGTGTCCGTGAGGAAGAGCAAGCTGCTGGCGGCCCCGGGCGGAGCCGAGTACCAGGCCGTGGAGGGGCCTGCGGCGCCCGGCGCGGAGCTGGAGGCCGGCCCCGGGCGGGAGGCGCAGCCGGAAGCCCGCGGGCCGGAGCCGGACGAGGGCGAGGGCGAGGGCGAGGGCGAGGACGACGGCCGCGGGGAGTGGAGCGGGAGGAAGGTGAACGCCCCCTTCCACAGCCCCTGGGGCACGCTGGAGTATCACAACGCCATGATCGTGGGCGCCGAGGCGGCGGACGACGGCTCCGCGGCGGTCCGCGTGCTCTACCTCTACCCCACGCACAAGTCGCTGAAGCCCTGCCCCTTCTTCCTGGAGGGAAAGTGCCGCTTCCAGGAGCACTGCAGGTAACCCGCCTCCCGGGGCCCTGCGGGGCGCGAGGACCTGCCGCGGGCGCCGGGTGGCGGCGGGAGGTCAGCGGAGAGCTCCGGCCCGCGGGCTCCCACAGCACCGTGCTCGGCCTCACGCGTCTGCTGGAGTCCTCGAGTGAGCGAGGGAGGGTGGCCGCTGCCCGTAAAGTCCTGCCCGGGCGCACGGACTTTGCCAGGGACTGGAGAGCGCAGCGCCCCGGCTGTCCACCCCCTGAGCCCCGCTGGTCCGCAGTGACCCTTTGCCAGGCGCTGTTCAGCTCTCCGTGCTGCTCTCGTTTGCCCGGACTACTTTAAAGCTCTAGAAAGTTCCAGAAGTTACTGGGTTTTCTCGTCTATGAGTAGTTAGGGACGTTCTCCTCCCAGATTTAGCGGGACGGTTTGTTCCAATTGAAGTTTCTGCAGTGCTGCAAGGATGTCTTTTTTTCCTTGAGTGCGTAACTTCGGTTTTGCTCCTTTTTCACCTTTGGAGGGACTTCCGGTAGATGGCTTTCCTTTTTGTGTCAATAATCCAGGGAAATTGTCTCCAGTTCTCTGGCTGTCGTCTTTCTTGATAGACTGTTGCTGGGTCCAGAGTCTCGTCTGCCCCATTTTTCTGTACTTTTTTCTTTCCTTGTAAGTTTTATTGAAGTGGCACATGCGTGTAGGAAAGTGCGTGAACCGTGAACGTACGTGGTGAGGTCGCAAAGCGGACCCATCCGTGTGCTGGTGAACACATCAGCCAAGGAACAGAGCAGTCGGCGCCGCCTCCTTTCTACCATCAGTCCCTCTGGGGCACCCCATGCCCCTGGCTGACACGTCCCTGTGCTGCTTTCTCTGGGCCAGGCAGTGCTCCCGGGCTCTGACACAGCGAACGAACGCATCTCTGCAGCAGCCCCACGGGCCGGGCCCTCCTCTGACTAAGGTTGCCGGGCTCAGAGGGGCGGCATGCAAGCCCAGGCCAGCTGGCACAGGGCCGGTCAGCTCTGAGGTGGCCCGCAAGCGCTGTGCCTTCCCATGCTTCGTGCTCTGTTAGCCTTGGACGTGACTGACGTAGCTGACCCGCTCACCGTCGCCAGACCGATGAGCCGTTTTCTGGCCTTTGCTTTGCCCTTTTTTTTTTTAACGACTTATTTATTTGTGAGAGGGAGAGAGAATGTGCACGTGTGGGGTGGGGAGTGGCAGGAAAGGGAGAGACACAGTCTCAAGCAGACTCCCTGCTGAGCGCAGAGCCAGACCCTGAGGCCATGACCGGAGCTGAAACGCAGTTGGACGCCCAACCAGCTGAGCCACCCAGTGCCCCTGCTTTACCTTTTTGGAAATAAAACATAATGTTGAAGTGTTTTTGACTCCTCCTCTGTCACAGCCCGTCCCCACTCTGGGAGGCTGGGATCACAACTGGGCTGTGTACCCTTCTAGCAGACGCTCGCTGCTCACAGATGGGATCGCGCACAAAGAGTATGTATTCGTGCTATTTTTAAAGCAAGCGGTGTTGCGCAGGATGGCTCACTTTGCAGCTTTTGCGCCATGTGCGTATGTGAGTGACGTCTACGTTGATGTCTGCAGAGCTCTGTGGTCCATTTCAGCCGCGTGTTACTTTCCTCACAAGTATGCCACATTTATCCTGTCCCTTCTGATGTTTCCCAGGTTTTTTGGTTTGTTTTCTTTTAAAGATCTTACTTATTTGTGAGAGAGAGAGCGAGTGAGGGCACACACAAGCAGGCAGAGGCGGAGGGAGAAGCAGGCTCCCTGCCGAGCAAGGAGCCCCATGCGGGACTCGATCCCAGGACCCTGGGACCATGACCTGAGCTGACGGCAGAGGCTTTAACCCACGGAGCCACCCAGGCGCCCCTGTTTTCAGTTTTTGTCACAGACGACGTGCTGTGACCGTCTTAGTGTGTGTTTTCTTACGTGCCTGCTGGGAACTTCTCTAGCACCTAACCTGTGCGGAGAGAGCGTGCAGTGGCCGACTGCCCCTGTCGGGGCTTCTGAGTCGCCGGTCCTCTCTGCACGTGCCTGCGGTGCTGTTACCTGACTTGCGGGTCCCTGCCTGCTGCAAGCTGGGAAAATGGCATCATGATTGAGCTTGTTTTTTCTTGATTCCTAGTGAGGTACAGCATCTTTTCCTACATTTGTTCCAACTTAATTTCTGTATTTCAGTCTCCTTACTTGTAAAACCGGGACGAGAATTGTCTTCGGTAGTTGTGGGGAGCATGGAATGTGTTAATATGTACAAAGAATTTTAGACCCGTACCTCACGTGTGAGCTCACAGTGGATGCTAACCTCAGCTTGCTGCAGAACCGGGCCAGATGTGGGAAGCAAGTACCTAGTGTGCGGATTACTGTAGCCCCCCCCAGGCACCGCTCCGCTCACAACGGCAAGTTTGCCAACCATCCCCCGGAGCCCCGCCCTGTACCTCAGGCCAAACACAGCCTGCTCCCTCCTCTCAAACGACCACGGTTCCAGGCTTCTCTTCTCGCCGCCTCCTTGTGTTTGGTCCAGCTCGTCACTCGGCTGTACCTGTGCTAGGAACCCTGTGGTGCAGTCTTGCTCACCAGGCGGCTGTGTCTAAGTCTGGCTGTCCCCACCCTTCTCCCAGCCTTTCCTGGCCTGACAGTTCGCTGAAAGCCTGGGCCCTTTGGCCCATCGGGGAGGACGGCCGGCACAGTCCGGCGCGTCCGTCTGCACGCTGGCAGCTGCGTCAAGGGGGCTGACCCCAGGCAGGTTCACCCTCTTTGGCAAGACTCTAGATGCTGCTGTTTTTCTTCAAGACGTGCTTGGTGTCTCAGTTTTTCTCTTGTCAGGGTAGCAGCCGTTGGTGCCATCGGTGATCAGAGCCTGATGCTCTGACTGAGCGAGAATTGCAAAGTAGAGGTCTTTCTGTTCATTTTCCTTTACTAGTCATAAAGAGATGCTTTCCCCATCTGTGATTTGGCCACCCAGTGGTACAGTTCACGTAGAAAATTCGGGATAAATGCTGGAGTTTTTTGTTTTCTTTACTTCAGTTCCAAGATAAATGAATTGGTTCTCTTTCATCCTGGTAAGGTACTAAATTAGCTTTGAAGAACATTTTTTTTTTTTAAGATTTTATTTATTTATTTGTCAGAGACAGAGGGAGAGAGAGCGAGCGAGCACAGGCAGACAGAGTGGCAGGCAGAGGCAGAGGGGGAAGCAGGCTCCCTGCCGAGCAAGGAGCCCGATGTGGGACTCGATCCCAGGACGCTGGGATCATGACCTGAGCCGAAGGCAGCCGCTTAACCCACTGAGCCACCCAGGCGTCCCTGAAGAACATTTCTAATATCCTTACGGACTCATGGATTTCACTGTATTTGACAAATTTCAATCTATTGATTTTCTAATTTTCCATACAGGCATCCCCCACTTTTCAAAAGTTCATGAGCGGCGCCTGGGTGGCTCCGTGGGTTAAAGCCTCTGCCTTCGGCTCAGGTCATGGTCCCGGGGTCCTGGGATCGAGCCCCGCGTCGGGCTCTCTGCTCAGCGGGGAGCCTGCTTCCTCCTCTCTCCCTGTCTGCTTCTCTGCCTACTTGTGATCTCTGTCTGTCGAATAAATAAATAAAAAATCTTTTTTTTTTTTTTTTAAGTTCAGGTGTAACACCTTTTTTTTCCCCCCAGGTACAACACTTTTATGAAAGATGTACATTAGTAATTTTTAACGTATTGTTGGTTTTGGATCCCAAAATGAGTCTCTTATAGGTAGCATAAAATTTGATTATTCTTTTTATCCATCCTTCCAGTTGTCTTTTTTTTTTTTTTAGATTTTATGTATTTATTTGACGGAGATCCCAAGGAGGCAGAGAGAAAGAGGCGAAAGCAGGCTTTCCGCTGAGCAGGGAGCCTGATGCGGGGCTCGATCCCAGGACCCTGAGATCATGACCTGAGCCGAAGGCAGAGGTTTAAGCCACTGAGCCACCCAGGCGCCCCCCTTTTATACATTTTCTATGTGTGTTTTAAGATGTGCTATTTCCTGAATCATTGCCATCATATTTTCATTTAGTTCTTCGAGCGCACTTATACTCTCTGCTTTGAGGTCTTTGCAAGATTCAACATTTGGGCCCACTCAGATTCAATCAGCTGCTTTTTTCCCTAAGTGTGAGTCACACTTCACTGTTTGCATGTCTCCTAAGTTTTTATTTCAGATAATATCTTGTAACAACTCTGTACTCTGAATTGTTTTTCTCAGTATTTTGTTTCATTTTAGTATGTTTTCTGGATCTGAATTCCAAAGTCTGTTCCCCTCGTAGCATGCAGCTTCTGGTATCTCTACTCAAATCTTTAAATTTGTATTTACCTTTTAGCCTGGCTTTTTGGGAGTCATTTCTGTGTCTGTGTTGCTTAGCGGCCAGCCAGTGATTTCGGCAGAGGTTAGTCTCAAACACTCACCCAGGAGGCCTCTCCCTATTGGTCAGTCAGTCTCTGGTGGCTAAGAGGCACCTTCTGAGTTCAGCCCCCGGTCTCCCTCGGCTTTCACCTGACCCTGGCATCTCTTGGCGCTCCCGACACATGCACAGTGTCTCCTGGAGAAGCAGGGCTGTTTGGAGGGTGGATCCCTTATGTGGTCGTTTGGTTTTCAGGGTCCTGAAGTACCTGTTCGGTGCCGGCTAGGGACCCTGTTAAACAGCGGTGGCCGCTCCCACTGGCCCACAGCCACAGCCGCCAGAGCGGTCCATCTCCTCTGTTGGTTTCATCAGGTTTGTCCCCTTCCAAGGCCCTGGCTCTCACCCCTGCCTACTTCCATCCAGGGGCAGGCAGGAAGCGTCCCCCACTGTGAAGGCTGCAGACATTCCTACCTCCTGTTCTAGCCCAAAATTGGGCACTTTTTAAAAAATAATGCCTAACCAGTATGTTTCGTTGCATTTCCAGAGTTCTGAAGCTGTGAGTCTGGACCATTTTGCTCAGTTTTAACCTTGTTTTTCTATACTTGGTTACAGCTGGAACTCAGAATCTTCTTTATAATTCTGAATACTTGTTTTCAAGTTCAGGTTTTGTTTGTTCTGGAATGCATTTCTGTGACTGTTGCGAAGTAGGTGATTGAGTTGGGTTGTTTTAATGCAGGAAGCCAGTTTCCAGCCTTCCCCTTATGAAACCATTAGTCCATCGGTTCCTGGCTTGTGCAGCGCCCCTCCTCCGCCCACGGGAAGTGTTGTATGTGCACAGTAGGTGTCCGGGTCCCGGCTGCTCTGCTTCAGTCCGGTCATCAGTCTGCCCATTGCTGCAGTTTTAAACTCACTTCACGGGCAGGCCGTTAACTACTCCCCATGGTTGGAAACTTGGGCTATTTCCAAGTCCTTTGTATTTGGTTAACATCCTTTGAGCCCAATCTTTGCATACTTCCGTTATTATTTTCCTAGAATCATTTTCTCGACGTGCTTTCCCAGGTTAAGGACTGGATCAAGTGTTCAGGCTTCTATTATCACTGAAGATTCCTGCAGAGAAATTTTAATGGGTGATGTCTGTGGGTGTGTGGGGGTGTGTGTGTGTGTGCAGGGAGGGCATGTGGGGACACACTTGTCTGGGGGGCACATGTGTCGGGGGGAAGTGTGGGCGTACATGTCTGTGTGTGTGTCTAGGAGTGCGCACGTCTGTGGGAGCGTGTCTGGGGGCATGCGTGTCTGGAGGTATGTGTGAGCCTGCGTGTCTTGCGGGGGGGCATGTGCCTGTGAGAAGGCACGCGCTGTGGGGGGCGTGTTTGGGGTGCAAATGTCTGAGGGCCTGCGTGTCTTGGGGGGGGTATATGTGGGGGTGGGGGGCGTGTGTGGGGAGGACATGTGTGTCTGGGGAGGCGTGTCTGGAGCACATGTGTGTCTGGGGGGATGTGTGAGGGGGGTGTGTCTGTGGGAGGTGGGTGGGGAGGGCGTGTGTGTCTGCGGAGGCGCACGTCTGCGGGAGCGTCGCCATGGGGCTCCGGTGGAACTCAGTCCTGGGTGTAGGCCTCCCCTTTGGAGCGTGTCCTGTGCTCCTTGGCGAGCACGCATTTCCAGAGTCACCGCTGCAGAGCATCTGGGGCCCGGGCTTGCTGCTGCTGGTGCTGCGCGGCCATTGGCAGTGTCCCGAGGGCCTGAGGACAGTCAGGTTAGAGAAAGAAGTGCCCAGGATCTTGCCAGAGGAGGTGTCTGTGGCCATCTTTGTCCCCCCATGGGAGAGGGCGGAACCTCTTCCTTCCTGGTCCCTGTGCCACCACCAGTGCCCCCCTGGAAGGACCTGCGGGGTACAGCACTCTGCGCGCAGAGTAGGCGCCAGTCCTTGTCACTCTCGTAGGGTTAACACAGTTCCCTCTTCGAAGCGCTGGCCCGGGAGAGTGGATGTGTGGTCGGTCTTTCATGCCTTTATTTGGCAGAGTTGAAGCTCGTAGTCCTTTGTCCCCACGTTTCTTCCTCTTTCTTTGCTGCCTTCTTCTCCCCTCCCCTCCCTCTCTTGGTTTTGGCTTTATTTTATTTTTTTAAGATCTTATTTATTTGACAGACAGAGATCACAAGTAGGAAGGGAAGCAGGCTCCCCGCTGAGCAGAGAGCCCGATGCGGGGCTCGATCCCAGGACCCTGGGATCACGACCTGAGCCGAAGGCAGAGGCTTTAACCCACTGAGCCACCCAGGCGCCCTCGGTTTTGGTTTCGATCTCACTGGTTCACTGGTATCTAAAGGTCAGACGTCACTGTCACCACCGTGCTCTCCTACTGTGCGGTCCTGTGAGTGCACACAAGAACGCACCTGCCTGGAGCGGCTGTTAATGTCGGGGCCGCCTGGCTGGTGGAGAGGCGGTGGGGGCTTTACCCACACGGCCGTCTGCCCGCCGCATTGTTGCTCCGGCCCAGAAAGCTGGAGCGTGGCCCAGAGCGTCTCATCCTCAGGGGACCCAGATCCACCCTGCAAATGAGAGTGTGCCCACAGGTGTGTGTGTCTGTGTGTGCTCACAGGGGCATGTGTGCGTATGCCTACACCTGTGTGTGTGTGTACGTGTGTGAACGGACCTGTTTTGTGCACAACGTGTGTGTCTTTGTCTCCCATCTCCCCCTCCCCTCACGGGAGCGCCCCGACAGGTAGACCTGGTTCTCCTGGGCTCACTTGCCCTCGTGCGCTGTGTCTGAGCCCCTGTCCCTTGCGGCTATCTCGGCAGGTTCTCCCACGGGCAGGTGGTCTCTGTGGATGAGCTGCGCCCCTTCCAGGACCCGGACTTGAGCTCCCTACAGGCCGGCTCTGCATGTCTGGCCAAGCAGCAGGATGGCCTCTGGTACCCAGCCCGGATAACTGGTGAGGCTGCCATGGTCCTGCCAGACAGGGCCCTTCCCGGAGAGCCCTGCTGCATGCCCAAGCGGAGCGAGACCACCCTTGAGCTTGCTCCCACCTTCCTGCCACCTTCCTGCTCGGCCCCTGGTGCCACTGAGGCCGCTCACCTGGCCTGCCTTCTGCCTCTAGATGTGGATAACGGCTACTACACAGTCAAGTTTGACTCCCTGCTGCTGAAGGAGGCCGTGGTGGAGGGAGACAGCATCCTGCCCCCACTGCGCGCGGATCCCACAGGGTCCTCCGACTCTGACAGTGGCGACGCAGACGACCCCAGCTATGCCAGAGGTATGGCCGCAGGGCAAGGTCCCAGAAGCCAGGAGGGGGGAGCACTGCCAGCAGTCACCCTGCAAGCTTCCGGTTGGTGGGGCCTCTGACCATCCAGCCAGACAGTGGGGGAGTGTGACTGCAGGGGGGGCGGGCTGCGCTCTGCAGAGGGTGCACTCGGGCCTGGGGAGGTGGGGGGCAGTGACAGTGTGCAGGGTGAGCGGCAGGCCCTAGAGCCACAGACGCAGAGACCTGGCCCCGTCTCCAGGGAGCACATGAGCGGGTTACAACTCCACCGCCCACATGCCAAAGCCCTGTGCCAAGGCAGGGCTGACACGAGAGTCGGTGTGCAGAAAGAGGCCAGTGGGCGCCTTCCAGTGGTCTCCACACGGCCCGGTATCTGGTGGACAGAGGAGAGGCTGGGTCCAGACAGCCAGGGGAAAGAGAGTTTTGGGAATAGCTTGGGCACCCGGCCCTTGCAAGGGGTCAGGTAGGGCATAGAGAGGAGACTTTCCTGCAGCCTGTATCCTGTGGGTTGGTAGTTTCTGAACCCCTGGGTCCACGGTGGGGGGCGGGGAGGACTGAGCCATGAGGTCGGTGCTGACTTTCTACCCGGGCAGCAGGGGAGCTCAGCGCCTGAGAAGGTAGGTCAGGGGAGGGCCCGAGTCAAGAAGGGCTGCCCTGTGACCTGGGCGGGGGGGGGGGGGGGGGGGGGGGGGGGGGGGGGGGGGGGGCTGTGGCTCTGAGCTGTGGGGAGGGCTGGACCAGACTCAATCAGACTCTGCCATGAGTTCGGCCCTACAGTCTCGTGCCAATGACAGGTCTAGGCAATTGATGGAGAGCCCGAGGTGCCAGGCATCTCGGCCCTGGGCCAGAGCTGAGCACTTGGGCAAACACCGGCCGGAGCCCAGGGTGCTCCGTGTCCAGGGGGCCGTGCCACTGCCCTGTTCCCTACAGTCGTGGAACCCAGTGCTGCTGACCATGGGACCTGCAGCTCTGCTTTCGCTGGCTGGGAGGTGCACACACGGGGCATTGGCTCCAGACTTCTTGCCAAGATGGGCTACGAGTTTGGCAAAGGTGAGTGTGCACTGCCCTGGGGAGAGAAGGGGGATGCCACAGCCCCACTCGCGTCCAGCAGCAGTGGCGCTAGCCCTGTGTGCCCACAGGCCTGGGCCGACACGCAGAGGGCCGGGTGGAGCCCATCCATGCTGTGGTGCTCCCTCGAGGGAAGTCGCTGGACCAATGCATAGAAACCCTGCAGAAGAGGACCAAGAGCAGCAAGGCTGCCACCCGAAGGCCCCCGAAATGCCAGGAGAGTGGGGGCGGACGCCCTCCCCCTCGCAGTGTGTTTGACTTTCTGAACGAAAATCTGCAGTGCCGGGTCCCTGGGGCCCTGGAGGCCGGGGTGGCCCCCCCAGGGAGGAGAAGCAGTAAGGAAATGTACCATGCCAGCAAGAGTGCCAAGCGGGCCCTGAGCCTGCAGCTCTTCCAGACTGAGAAGAAGATCGAGCAAACCCAGCGGGACATCCGGGGCATCCAGAAGGCCCTTGCCCGAAACACCGGCCGGTATGTGTGGGGCCAAACCCCCGCAGAGGGCAGACCCCAGGGTGGCAGTGCCTTTAGCCCTGCTGTGGGCATCTGGCCCCCAGTTCCCATGCAGGAGCTTCCTCTGACCGGAGAGTGGCGGCTGTCTGAGGGGGGTCTGGATGCTTGCAGGGGCATGGGCGGTGGCTACAGCAGTTGGGGGCTTCGTGCCAGTGGCCCAACAGCCCATGCTGAATGGCAGGCTCCTCTCTAGGCACAATGTGACGGCAGCCCAGCTGCAGGAGAGGCTGGCGGGAGCCCAGCGGGAGCTGGGGCAGCTCCAGGCCCAGGAGGCAGGCCTGCAACGCGAGCAGAGGAAAGCAGACACCCATAAGAAGATGACTGAGTTCTAGAGCCCCCGTACATGCACTGGACAGAGCTCAGGGCCCCCAGGCCCTGGCTGCCCTCTGGAAGACTCGTTGTAACCCAAGAACTAGACACCACCAGAAGAGGGCCCGGCCTGCTCCCACTCCGGCCCCCGCACCCAGCCTTCTTGCTGGCCACTGCTGAATGGAGAAGGGGCTGCAGGGGCCACTTCTGGACACTTACTTGCCCGTTGAGCCCACCTGCCAGTGTCTTAGGGGGTCTCCTTAGCAAGGACATTAAAGTGATTGTGTTCTGGTGTCTTTCAGTGGAGGCTCGGCTGGCTTGTGGGTTCTTGGGGCGTAGAGGCATCTCTGCACAGGGCCATGGGGCCAGGCTGGAGGGGCCCTGAGTGAGGCTGCTGCCCCCTGGCCAGAGACGGAGGGCCCAAAGGGCTGGCCTTCTCTTTGCTGTCTTGGATGGGGCTCTGCCAGCAGCCGTGAAGAGGGTCAGAGCTTCGAGTGCCCCCGTGTTGCCTGACCCCCACAGATGTGTGGGTCTTGATGCTGCAGCAGTGGGAGGAGGTGGTGGCTAGTGATGAGTGGTTGGGAAGAACATGAATGAGGAAGGAGGACCTGGTGGTGTGGGTTCAGAAGTCTTGAGAGCCTGGGTTCAGCCCCGGGGTTTGGTGGCCCCGAGGGCGCCCAGTTCCTGTGCTGTGCTTGTGTCCTTGCCCTCGTGTGCCCATCTCCTGGGGGCTGGAGACCATGTGACTTGGGGTCTGGGAGTGGTGGTGGCCAGCCGCATACACCCACCAGGTGGTGTCTAGACCCCACAGGGGCTGCAGCAGGAGCATGGCAGCAGAGCGCTGGGCTGCTGTGTAGAGAGACGCAGGGAGACACACAGGAAGCAAGGTGGGGAGCTTGGCAAGGGCCACACACACCCATCTCGTGGGGTGCCCAAGCGGCCGGGCCAGCCACCACCAGACAGGGCTAACAAGGAGCCGCTGTGCACGGGGCCTCAGTAAGGGCCTGTTCTGGCCTGCAGCCTGGTCGGGTCCCCACACCCCTTAGTGCCCTTCTGGAGGCAGCTGAGGGCTGGGGTCGGGGAGGACCAGGTTGGGCAGCCCAGACCATCTTCTGAGGTAAGCCCGCTCCCTGGGTCTGGGTGGACTGGGTGCTGTGTCTGGAGACACCCCAGCCCAGCAGCTCTGCTAAGATCCCAAGAAGAATGCAATGCAATGGCAGGGACAGTTGGAGGGGAGGGGTGGAGAGCCAGGGACAAGTGGACCCGGGGGCGGAGGGGGAGTCAGGGGCCGGAGCAACCTTTCCCTGTGTGCTGACCCCACCCCTGCCTTTGCAGCCTCTTTGGGACCCAGCTCTGGAGTGGACGACTGGGGGAGCGCTGCCTGAGACTGGCCTGTGCCTCAGAGGGCCAGGGGTGTGACCTCAGGGCCTCCCTAGGCCCCATGTTTAGGTTATGGTGACCACAGCAGGCAACTCCCCTGCCCTTCCTCACCAGCCTTGCACAGTTGCCGTCTGGGTCACCCTTGCCCGCTCAGATGCTTGGAGCCAAGCAGAGCACACTTCCATCCATGTCACTAGGAGCCCCCTTCCTGAGGCGGAAGGTGGCTGCCAGAGCTTGGCTCTGTGCTTCTGCAGGAGGGAGGGGCCGCGGAGCCCAGTTTCCTGTGTGTTGAGTCAGCGCCCCAGGGGACGGAGACGGCCCCACAGTTTGAGGGACAGTTGGGGGCTGTCAGGTAGGTGCCCAGCCTCTCCACCCCAGCACCCCTGTCTTCTCACTCCCAGGGCTACCTGTGGCTTCACAGGATGGGGCCACAGGTGCCCTCAGCTCCTCCTGCCCTCTGGGTCCTTGGGTGCCTTGACCTGTTCCTCTGGCTGTGGACGCTGTGCGCCACCTGCCACAGGTATGTCCATCCCTGGCCCGGATTTGGTGTGGGGCAGGGCTCCGAACAGGTCTGGCTCTCTGCATGAGCCTCCCTACCGGGCCTTGTACCAAAGGCATCTCTGCCTCCCAGGCCTAATGAGACTCTTGCCTCCAGGAAGCCGGTGCAGAGCAGCAGGCCAGCCCCCAGAGTGGTGTGGTGCCAGCAGAAGCGGTGAGTGTCAGGCTGTCCCTGGGGCCAGGGCGGGGCCACCACAGGACCAAGACCAACCTTCCTGGCCCCCAGTCCCTGCTGAGGTGCCACCTCTGCACCCTCAGCAAGGTGGACACCAGACTGCACGAGCCGCACTGGGGTCCCAGAGGCTGCTGAGGTGAGCCAAGCCAGGAGGAACCAGGCCTGGGTGATGGGCGGGGCCGGCCCCCTGGAGCTGCTCTGGGGTCCCCCAGTCGGTTCCCTGCCCCCCTGCCCCAGTAACCTCTGTCTTGACCCCACCCCTAGGCCCACGGCCTGCCAGCATGGATACGCTGCGCCCACAGTGGCTGGATGGGTCTAGAAGCACCAGCAGACCTCTGGCAGCCTTCTCACACCGGGAACGGCCCCGGGCAATGCCGGCTGCCACCTCACCCTCCATCTGCCCCGAGGCCACCTATTCCACTGTGGGGCTGGCTGCAATCCCCAGGGCCAGCCTGGCAGCCAGCCCCGTGGTATGGGCAGGGGCACGGCTGACAAGCAGCTATGTGAGGCCTGGGCCTGAGGCCAGACCAGAGGTGCCTGAGTATGCTTGTTTCCAGAACCTCAAGGAAACAGAAGGAGGCACCCAAAGCCTAGGGCAGGGGAAGGTGGAGCTGACCCCAGCTGCCCAGGTAAACTGGAAGGGATGGGGTAGGGTGGGTAGGGCTGTGCAGGTCCTTGAAGGAGTAGACGGTGCTGACCCCTCCCTGGGTTGGCTTCCTCTCTCCCAGGTTGACATCCTGTATTCCAGAGTCAGGAAGCCCAAGAAGAGGGACCCAGGACCTGCCCCAGACCACCTGGACCCCAAGGGGAGGGGAGTAATTCCGCCTCTGGGAAGTGGCCAGTCCTATGAGACCCTCCCACTCAGGGGCCTGGGCAAGGATGATGGCCTCCTTGAAAATGTGTATGAGAGTATCCAGGAGATGGGGGCCCTCCCACAGAGCACCTGGAGCCCTCCAGCTCTGGCTGTTAGCAGGAGCGCACCTCTGCAGGGCGTGGAGGCTCCTGGCTTCCCCAGCCTCAACCTAGGGGTCTCCAACTCCCCATCTGCCTTGAACAACCCAGCATAGAGTTCCTCCTTCCAAAGTAGTGCCCATCCCCCATTCCCCGCCCCCGCCCCCCCCCCCCCCCCCCCCCCCCCCCCAGTTGGCAGCACGAAGTCCAGATCCCAGATCTTCCAGCCTGTGAGGTCCCTGGGAGTCCTGGCGGCCGTGGCCTCTTGGACTCTCCCAAGGTCTTAATAAATCCCCAGCCTAGGGAAGATCAGTACAGCCGAGCCTCACAGCCTGCTTTCCTTGAAGGCCTGGGCAGGTTGGCAAGAAGTGTCTGGAAGGGCCCTCCTGCCCGGGGTGTCTGGGCCCTGTCGCCTGAAGCATGTGCTTGGCTGGTCAGTTCCAGAAGACTGTGGCGAAGGGAGGCAAGTTCTAGGGGTGGTGTCCCCGGGCCAAGTCGGCCTGAGCGCGTGTTGCAGCCGGCCCGCAAGCTGACCGCCCCAGGGTGGGACTTGGACCCTGAACACCGGGGCAGGGCTCCGCCGCCCAGCCCCCGGTGTTACATAAGGCTCGCGGGTGGGTGGGCAGTCGTGCGTTACAGAATAACCTGCTCCCGGGAAGCCCGCCAAGGAGACGCGGCCCCTTCCCCGGATCCGGCAGCTCTGCGCGCAGCAAAACCCGCAAGAAAACCGGCCCTGCCCGGCGGTGGGGGCGCACGGGCAGCCCGGGCTCCGTAGGGGCGAGGGGCCGACCCGCACTCGCGGCGCGGCGAGCGCGGCCCTTTCCCCAGGCCGCGCGGGGGCGGCCGGCTCGGGGCAGGGCCTGGGGGCGCGAGCCAATGGGAGCGCGGCTGGCCGCGGCCGCGGGCCTCCTCGGAGTGTTGATACATCGCGCGAGCCAATGGGCGTGCGCCGGGGGCGGGGCCGCGAGGCGGGGCGCGCGAGCCGCGCGAAGGGGGCGTGGCCGGCCGGCAGCCTTCGGGCCGCGCGGCGCGGGCGGCGGCCGATTGAGGGCGGGGGTCGGCGGCCCCGCCAGCCCGGCCCGGCCCGGCCTGGGGGCCGTGTCCCGAGCGTCCGCTCTCGCCGCTGCAGCCTCGGCGCCCGGCCGGCCGGCCATGGAGGCCGAGCGCCCTCCGCTGCCCGCTCCGGGCTGCGGGCGCCCCCCGCCCCGTGCAGCCGGCCGGGACCCCGCGGCCGCGCCCGTATCGGTGCCCGCGGCGCCGCAGGTACCGGGCGCCGGGGGACGGGGCGCCGACCAAACTCCCTCGCCGCAAAGATGGCGTCGGGGCTGCACAAACTTCGGGCCCCCGGGGGCGGAGGGGGCGGGGCGGCGGGGGCTGCCGTGGCGGTCCGCGCGTGTCCGCGGGCCTGGCAGGGCCGGGCCGGGCCGGGCCGGGCCGGGCGGCCCCAGGAGCAATTCCCGCCGCGCCGCGCCGGGGGCGGGGCCAGGGGCGGAGCCGCGCCGTCCCCACCGGCCGCAGCCGGTCGGGGGGGGGGCGGGGCGGGTGCGGAGCGGATGGGGTGGGGGCTGGGAACCCCCCTTCCCCCGCGCCGGTGCCTGCGCTGAGCCTGCCCCTTCCGCAGGGCCCTGCCGTGGGCGGCGGCTTCGCGGGCTTGGAGCTCGTGCTGCCTCGGGAGCCGGAGCCGCGGGCCGCCGACCTAGGGGCCGCGGGGACGTGGGCGGGGGCGGCGGGGGGGCCCCCGAAGCCGTCGGCGCACATCCCGGTGCCAGCGCAGAGGTGAGCCGAGGTGGGCGTGCGCACACGTGCGCTGGTGTGCGCAGGGGTGGTGGGTGGGGCGCGGGCACGTGCCTTCTCGAACCCCACCCCACGGGGCGTGGGGGGCTTCGTGGAGGGTAGGTCAGGGCCCCCGGCCTGGGGTTTCTGCCCCCTTCCCCAGCTCTCCAGCGCTGGAGCGGTGGAGCGGAAATTACCAATATGTTGTGCTCCTGGTGCCCCCCCCAAGCTCTGGGGGCCGGAGTTTAGAGCTGGGAGGGGCCCTCGTCAGTCTCTGTGCACTACAGCCTGCCCGCTGACGTGAGGCTGCCGGTGCAGGAGTCCTGGGGCTTCTGGCTGCCGTCTCTTACCCCTGCCTAGAAGCCGGGGTGCCCCACACCCAAAGGTTCTCAGGTAGAGGCGGGCTCCGGCCTGGCCTGTTGGGGCCTGGGGACGGCTTGCGCTTGGAGCCCAGTCTCCCCTGGCGGCCGCTGGCTGTTCCCTCCCTCCCAGGCCTGGCGCAGGCCCACGGCTGCTGTTGCACAACCGCTGTTACTGTGTGGGGGGAGGGCCGGGCCTGGCCTGGGGGCTGGGCCAAGGGGTGGGGTCTCAGACCCCTGTCCAGCTCCTGGGTCTGAAGGACCCACCGTGGAACAAAGCCCAGGCTGCAGAGAAGTCAGGCTTCACGGAGACCCCAGCCCAGGCCCTGTTTCTGCTGCTTCCTGGAGATTTGGAGCTGTGTAACCAGAGCTGGGGGTGGAGACGGGCCTCCAGCCCAGTGCCTGGAGGGAGGGAGCTGGCACACCTCACACACATACACACACACAAGTGCCCAGGCTTGCACGTGTGCTGGGCCAGGGGAGGAGCCTGGGCACTTGCTGGACACCACCCACATCTCTTCCAGGGCCCCCGCCGGACAGTCCCGACTGGATGAGGTCATGGCTGCAGCTGCCCTCACAAGTCTGTCCACCAGCCCCCTCCTGCTGGGGGCCCCAGGTGAGACTGTGACATGCGGCACCTGGCCTGGGCAGGACCCCTGTCTCTCCAGGCCCCTAGAGTTGCCCCCGCCCTGGGGCAAGCAGAACCCCTTTGCCTGGACTAGCACCATCTACATAGACCTCTTGAGGCCCAAGACAGACATCAGGACCCCCAGTGCCTCTGACTGAGCCCAGAGCCAGTGTCCCCGGCCTGTGGGCCTGTGACCTGTCTGTTCCCACCTGGCTGGCCAGGCTGTTTCCGCACATGGGATGTCTGTGTTCCCGTCCCTGTGCCGGGAAGCCCAGTTGGCAGGCGGTGAGGGCCGGCTGCTCCCGGCCACGGCCTCCTCCAAAGGACTGTGCTCCCAGGCTCAGAGTGAAGGGGCAGCTTCCGTAGCGCGGCCTGAGCCAAAAGCCCTAACACGGGTGCTGGCGTGTCCCCACAGAGCCTGGCCCGGAGCCCCGGAAGGAGGCCCTGGGGCGGCCCCGGCACAGCTGCAGCAGTGGAGACTGGGGCTGGGACCTGGCCAGTGGCCCGTCCTCTCCCTCTACCCCCTCGCCCCCGTTGCCCTCTGAGGCAGCCCATTTCCTGTTTGGGGAACCTGCCCCAAGGAAGAGGAAGGTGAGCCTGAGGCGGCCCTCAGGGCGGGGTGGACGCGGGTGCCGGGCCTGACCACCAGCCCTTGTCACCCAGAGCTCAGTGCAGGTCCTGTTCCAGTGTCTGTGGAAGCGGTGTGGGAAGGTGCTGAGCACGGCCTCCGGGATGCAGAGACACATCCGCCTGGTGCACCTGGGGTGCGGCGGGGCCGGCCGGTGGGGAGGGGGGGGGGCGGCAAGCCAGGCGGGGCGAGGGCTGCACCTCGCACTCGCCCGTGTCCCCAGCAGGCGGCAGGCGGAGCCGGAGCAC
This sequence comes from Mellivora capensis, assembly GCA_004024625.1. Taxonomy (NCBI): domain Eukaryota; kingdom Metazoa; phylum Chordata; class Mammalia; order Carnivora; family Mustelidae; genus Mellivora; species Mellivora capensis. Next base: position 4,575 of record PISX010002160.1, on the reverse strand, counting down.
AGCGACGGGGAGGAAGACTTCTACTACACGGAGATGGATGCGCTGGCCGGCGGGCTGTCCGGCCTGCGCCCCGCGTCCCCCACGGCTTCCCCCAGCCTGGACCTGCCAGAGCCCCCGACCCTGTCCAGCCTGCTGCACCCGCTGGCCCTGCCCCCGGTCCCCGTGCTGAGCTCTGGGGCACTCCCTGAGGTGTGCCGCGGTGACGACACCTACCAGGTGGGTGAGGCCACAGGCAGCCGCTCCGGGTGAGTCTCAAGGTGCTCAGGATGGGGGAGAGGACACAGCTGTGTCTCCTTTCAGGGCTGCCTGGCCCCCATGCGCCTGGAGCCACAGCCCAGCACTGTCAGGACCTGTGTGCCAGCCCTGCCCTCCAAGCTTGGTGCCAACCCGAGGTGCGTGCGTGGGGAGGGGCCGGGGGAGGTGTGCAGGGGAGGGGGGCGCGGAGTGCGGCCTGGCATCGGCCCGTGTCTCCTCTGTGTCCCCCCAGGAAGCCCCGTGGTGACGCCAAGAAGTGCCGGAAGGTGTACGGCCTGGAGCGGCGGGACCTGTGGTGCACGGCCTGCCGCTGGAAGAAGGCGTGCCAGCGCTTCCTGGACTGAGCGCCCGCTCGCGGGACTCCGCCGGGGAGGAAAGCAGCTGCCGCCCCCCCAGCCCAGGGCTCTTCCCGCCACAGGGTCTGCTTCTTGATGGTGGGGGAAGTTGATGACCCTGGACCCCCCGAGGCTTGGGGGAGGTCCCACCACTCAAAGTGCCTCTGAAGAAACCAGCCTTTTGCACTAAACCTCAGTGGCTGACCCTTGGCCCCAGGTCCCTGGGTGGGGGGTGCCGCCTGCCCTGCCTGCCAGCCCACGGATTGTCGGGGCCACGTGGGGGCCGGCCTCTGATGCACTTCGAGGGGTCCCTGCGGTGGGCCACCCGCTCTGCCTGTCAGCCCATGGACTTGTGGGGGCCGGTCTGTGATGCACTTTGAGGGGTGTCGTGGGGGCCTCCCCTGCCCGCACTTAACCCAACGGTTCCAGGGGATGACGTTTGTGTTGTGTTTGCGAAGCTCAGGTGTCTCGAGTCTGGGCCGCGCCAGGCAAGGAGAAAAATTAAAGATTTGGGTTTTTCCAGAAGCCGTGTCTGCGTCCAGGGGGGAACCGAGACCCTGCCAAAGGCAGGGGTGGTGGGTGGGCAGACCCAGGAGGCCCTGACACAGGAGGAGGGGACGCCGTCAAAGACTCAGGAGGCGTCCGCTCGAGCAGCAATTTCCCAGTTTATTGGAAGTGGAAGCTTTGCAAGAAGGTCGACACTAACCCGTCACAGGAAGGAGAGCCCTGGGCAGGCCCAGAGCGGCCGCTGCGGACGGGAAGGGGCCGTCCCCTGCCCTGCGATCACAGACGTCTCTCCTCCCAGCGAACACATCTCCACAAACACAGGCGCAGTCACTCTAACGCACGGATAATATAGGTTGTCCCCACGGGGAGAAAACAATTTTCAAACACTGCCCTTGTCTGTTTTGCTTTTGTTGACAGGTTGAGAGCACGTTGGAAAAATATTTAGGAAAAGCGCACACACCGCGCCCTCACTATAAGGAGTTCTGGAAGGGACACACACAAAACACAGTATAGAACCCAGAAAATAAGACCAACCAGTAGGTATGGCTTTCTTAAGCGTCGCACACGTCACAGAATGAGCGAGAATAAGATCATCTTTCATCATATTGCAAAAAGTTCCAGTTTTTGCATTTTCTCAGAGTTTCTTTTTGAAAAAGGAAGATGTGCAAAGTCGGAAGGAGTAGCTGCGTCTCGAGTCGAGGTCCCTATTCAGTCCTGGCAGTGTTACGACTGCTTCCCAAAACCCAGGGTCCAAACGTACGACCTGGTCAGGATCCAGAGCGTGACATGAAAGTCCTACGGGTTCCCTGTCCCCCCACCCCAAAGAACTCGCCACTCAATGCACCGCATGTTCCACTTTGGTGTTGCAAACACCAAAATACAGACAGACACGGAAAAAAAGTACAAAACGTGAAATGTAATCTACACATTTTTTTTCTTCTTCATAAAAAAATATTTATTAGGTTTACACATTGATTTAAAAAAAAAACCAGTCACGTAAAAAAACCCTTCATCACATGTCTTTTCCCTCCACGCCTCCCGAGCGGGGCGCGCTCACCTCCAGGGGCTGCGCCCGGCGGACTGGGTGGGCGGGGATGGGGCCCTCGGTTTTCCAGTACAGTGTTGGTTTTAAGGAAGCAAGTGCCCCTGTGGCACTGACAGCGACCCCCGGAAACGTCAGCAAGGGTGGTCCGGAGCAGGGAGCGGGCGGGTCAGAGAGAGCGATGTCCTGAGTGCGAGGCAGGGGTGGCCCAGGGTGTGGGCGGGACGGCCTGAGCGGCGGGACCGTACAAAACCCAGAGACACTGTTGGTAGCAAAGGTCCGGTTTCCAGATACATTTGTAAGAAAGGGGGTCTGTGTAGAAAAGGGCTCGGAACGTCGGGGAGGTCCACAGTTCCGAGGGCCCCGTGAGGGGTGCAGCCCGAGGCCTCACTGGTGAAAGGCAGCAAGGGAAGTGTGTCCCAGAGCCCCTGCACTGGCCTCGCCACTCCCGTGTCAGGAAGGGCGGGCTTCGTCCCCACGTCCCCGCGGAGGACAGGAGTGCGGGCGGCCCCGTCCGCGCCCTCTGTCTGGGGGTGCCCGGCTCCCCAGCGGCCGCCCCGGGCGAGCACTCCAGGCCACCGCCGGAACCCGAGTTAGGGCCTCGTGGGATTGTCCTGTTTCCACCTAAAAAGAACAGATGTGACTCGGCGGCCAGCCCCATAGCAGCTGAGAGCCCGTGGGCAGAGGGGACAAGAACGCGGTCTTCAGCAGGGGCCTCGGCCCGGCGGGCGCAGGGCGGAATGTCTGAGTAGAGAAGTGCGGTTCCCGGCGCGGGAAGGGGACAGACCAGGGCGGGTCCTGCGGCCCAGGGGACGGTCCTCCCAGTGGGGCCCTTGCTTTTCACTCGGAAAAGGCCAGAGTCACGAAGAGGCTGTGAGCTCCTCTCCAGAGGCGACGGACGGACCGAGGACCGACAGGCGGAAGGTAAGACAACACTAGGCTTCCTCACGTCAGAACAATAATGCCGACAACGTAATTGTACGACCACTCGGGGGAGGTGGGAGCAGCACGTGGCAGTCAGGCCCCGCCCCCACCGTTAGCAGCAACAAGGCAAGGGCACCCGGCGGGGTGGGGGGGGTGGGGAGTGGGGAGCGGCCTGAGGGGCCGAGGCCGCCCCGGGCTCCCCGAGGAAGTGCACGCGGAACGAAGAGCCCAGGCGCCCCAAAGGCCCCAAAGGGACCTGAGTGGCCGGCAGCGGGGAGCTCTGAGCCCTGCACCAGAGGAGCGTGGCACGCCGGTCCCCACCCGGCCGCCTCCACGGGAAGATAGCACCTGGGAGACCTCAGCCCCGGCCGGGGCTTCTGCAGCTGTTGGATGGGAAGCACCAAAGCCCAGAGGCGGGAGGGCCCCGGGGCTTCCTGGACACTGGGCCTGGGTTCCGCGAGGAACGGCCACGACTGCGGCCGGTGGCCGTGGCAGTGACCAGGCTGCTGAGAAAGGGCGAGCAGAGCAGGGAGCAGGGGGAGGGGGGGGCCGGACCCCAGCACTGGACATCGGATGTATGCAACACCTTCCTTCGCGTCGCTTGGACCTGTGGCCTCGGGGATGGCGCTCAGGACCCCGACGAGCCCCGACCGTGACCTGGCCACCGGGCCATCGTGCGTCCTGAGGCCCGGCTGGCCACATGGGCTCCCTTGATGCCCTAGCCACACGTACCTGCCGGGGACCCTCCCTTCGTCCCCGCAGACCCGAGGGAACGTGTGCTCTCCCTCTGCTCAAACCCACTCTGTGCCCCGCAGCGTCCCGTTCGGTCCCAGAGCCCCAACTCGCTGGGGTCATGCCTGCCTCAGAGCCCGCGGGCTTCGTGTGTGTCTGGGGGCAGGAGCAGGACAAAGGGGGGGTCAGCGTGTTCTGGCCCCAGGCGAGAGCAGATCCCTAGGGAAACACACGTGCACACGCACACACACACACGCGCAGACACGTGTGCACACAGACACGCATGGTGGAGGGGTGGCACGCACGGCCCCGCCCCCAGGAGGGGTGGCATGGCCCCCGCCCCGCGGCCTAGGAGATCCAGGGGAAGTCCTTGTCGGGCGCGCCCGGGGGGCTGCCAGGGGCCCGCGGTGAGTCCTCGTCCTCCTTCCCGGCCGCCAGCAGCGCGTCCTCGTGGGCCAGGCCCACCTCGTCCTCGTCCTCACACAGTTCCTCCTCACCCTCCCCCCGCGGGTCGTCCGGGTCGTCCAGGTAGGGCCCGTCGCCAGGGAACAGCTCGGGGGAGCCCTCAGTGCCACCGCCGTCCAGGGGCCCAGCCACGCCTCGGCCGGCGCAGTCAGCACAGACGCCGTGACGGCGCGAGCCATGCTTGATGCCCACGCTGGCAGCGGACATGAACACGCGGCTGCACAACTTGCACACGTACTTCTTGTCCTTGCTGTGGACCTGCGGGGGAGGGGGCGGTCAGCACGGGGGGACGGGCGGTCAGTGAGGGGGGATGGG